>JAHBCN010014120.1:0-23167 GCA_019359885.1 Listronotus oregonensis
AAATGGGTGAGATCGTTTCTAATTTGGATCCCGTACTAAATGAAAGTAAACACTACGCTAAATAAACGGACCAAATAAGCAGTACCGCTGAAAGAAATATCACCTCTGGTCCTAAAAAAAAAAAAAACAAAAAACAGTTACTTATTGAGTAAGCTACCAAAAGGAAAAAAAAAATATATCTTTAAATAGGGTAAAAATATTAGAGTCCAGTCAGCAGATATGTATGTAATATAGATCAGTGTCACTTGTTAATCGTTTAATTGGATTGATTAACAGGTGACGTTTTTTATACTATATTTGAAAATTTAAATAATATAATTGTTACAAAGTAACTTTTATCTCTCCTTTTAAGTATTTACAGTATTCATCTGAAGACTGCTGGAGATACTTACCAGTGATAAGGCTATTTTTTTTAATAACACAATGGAAGTTCAAGAAACAGTTTTTTAATTTATTCTTATTTTTGTGTTACGTAATTGCATTGCATTCACAAAATGGTATGTTTCTATACCTTAACCCTTAATATAAAGATTTACATGAGTCGTGTCTAATTCTTGTGATCCTAAATTCTGACGAGCTCGGGTCGGGTAAGACTGTCGGGCCAGGAGAGCTTTGCGGGCCTTACTTGCCACATAGTCCTGGGCCAAGTTAAGCCTTGAAAAATTGGCCCGTGCAGGGCTCAAATATCGAGTGTACAGGGTGTCCAGTTTTCGTGTGTTTTCATATACCAGCTCCCTTACTATAAAAGATAGAAAGATGGGGTTTGCGGCTTACTGTCCTATTCTTTTATGAAACTTTCATGGCCGCAAACGAAATTTTCATACCCCCCCCTTAGTTTCTGACATACAGGGCGATTTTGAAAATTTGTCATTTTTGACCGTCCCCTGTATCTCGATTATTTGGTAACTTTTCAATAAAGTGAAAATGGATTGTTATAGAGTTTTTTACGTAGAATTTAGTGGCGTAGGTAGTTTTTTTCTAAAAAGTTTTGTTTTTGAGTTACGACCCAAACTTATGTTTTTTTAAATGGGTCACCCTTATATATTATTTTTTTATCTTATTCCGCCTTTCACAGGCTTTTTCAAAAATATATAATAGTCCATATTTATTTCTTTTAAAAAAGGAAAATTTTTACATTTTTTGTAAAATTTATCATTTTCGTATAGAACTATGCCCGCAAATCAAAACAAAATTAACAACGTCATTTTTATTATAACAACTCTATATTAATACATAATAACTAAGCAACATTAAAAGAAAATAACATATTAATTTATTTTTATTTATTTAATTACAAAAATTGCTCGAATTGGGCTCCGTTGTGTTCCAAACACTTTCGACATACTTTTTCAATTTTTCGCAATCCATTTAATAAAGTAATTGGCCTACCCTGCAAAAGCCTAAACGCTTGATGTGTAGCTTCTCGAAGTTGATCAATATTGTGGTATTGTCTCATATATATCTGATTTGTCATATACCCCCAAAAAAAAAAAATCCAACACAGAAAAATCTGGGGATCTTGGGGGCCACCTGACAGGTCCATTCGTACCAATCCATTTATCTGGAAATGTTGTTTCTAAATATTCTCTCACTATTTGAGCATTGTGACTCGGAGCGCCATCTTGCTGGTAATAAATATTATTTAAATCGGCCAAAGGAACATCCTCTAATATTTCCATTAGTGCATCTCGCATTATTTCTAGGTGTCTATTTCCGGTTAGCGTTCCTTCATAGATAAAATACTTAATTTTAGTGCCAAAAATGAAGCATTGACGTTCTCGAGGAAATATTACATATTGGTTCGTTTGGGACCAGTACCTTGAGTTGTTTCGGTTTAGAATACCAGAACTGGTAAAATAAGTCTCGTCTGACCACACCACCTTTCTTTCAAAATTTGCATTTTCCTGCAATATTTGTAGGTACCAATTGCAAAAAACTACCCTACGTTCTGCATCACCGGGATGCAAATGCTGGACGAGATGGTATTTGTATGGTCTAAACTTATGTTTTTTAGTATTAACTGAGTTTTTGATTTTTAACCCAACCATATCATATATTTTTCTGCATGATATGGATGGTTGTACCGCGACAGAAGCCAAAACATTTATTTCCTTTCTTCCTTGTTTTTCCTTATTGTAAAAATTAGGCCTTAGTTTTGGATCCGTATTTAATGAGATTGGCTTTGATTTTATGAAATATTCTTTTATCAGGTTGATGTCTTTCTGGATACCTATATACGAAATAATTAGATATGTAACAAAAAGCTAGATAATAATAATGATTAAAACTTTTATATTTATTATGAATATTAATGTTACATATCAATTTTTTTTGTTAATGCTGAATATTAGCAATTTCAAAATCTATTCAAATCATCAGATATGCTCACATTATAATAAAAAAACATCCTATAATATATCATTGTTGAGAAGGCTACTTCTTAACCTATAGAGTATATAATATACTATTAAACCTTACCGATTAAAATAAAGCTCCGAGGCTGCGTTGGCGTCTTCATTAGCTTGGATAAAACAAACATACATATCGTGTTTTTCATAATTCTCATATCTATTATTTTGTGCCATGTGGAACAATTTTTTCTACAAAAATAATAAAATAAACTCCCACATAACAAAAACCCAAATCAAACAAATAACAGTAATATTTGACAATAATAACAATCCATAATGGCGCATTTACAGAATTTTGTTTTTGTCATGGCTATCCGTGATTGACCATCGGAAAATGATAAATTTTACAAAAAATGTTAAAATTTTCCTTTTTTAAAAGAAGTAAATATGGACTATTATACAGGGTGTTTGGTTCACCGACGTATATCTGAAAGGGGGTGATTAATGAGATGGTTTTGAACATATTTAACTATATATAGTATTATACAAAGTGTTACGCATTTCGAGATATCTTGGTTTTTCCGAATTTTATCGAATTTGGTGCATAGATCATATAACTTATAATAAAACTTTTGTCATTTATTTTATCTGATTGAATCTTTTTTATTAACTTAAATGCGTATTTCATCGATATAAGATACGTAATGGTATCTACATAATGATTAAAAAAATTGTGGCTCAGTAGAATTTACAAAACGAGTTACTGAAATATCCAACTTCGAATTTATAAGCGAATAAATTGGAGTGTGTAAATAAGATATTCGTTCAAATATTTCTAAAATCTTCCTTTATGTTTGCCCTGTATATTGATATATCACATTCCATCACAGCAGCTACTTCCTATTTATTTAGTGCGGTTTAGCGATGTAGTGCATGTACCAACATTTTATTTTTTGTTGTTGATGTTGCTCTAAGTAGCGTTGCCCGGTGACGGACAAACTCATCTTTCAAGATTTGATTAGTTGTCAACTGGAGTATTTTATACTGTTTATTTTGTGAATTTTCCGTTCAACGTTTTGGTATAATGGCTGCTTTTTCGAATGTTGAATATGCTGATATAATTTTTATGTATGGTAAAGCCGACGGCAACGCGCTGCTGCTCAGAGATTTTATACTGAAAGATTTCCTCAAAGAAGAGTACCCCATGTGACTGTCTTCGCTAATACATATCGTAGATTAAGTGAAACAGGTAATTTACATCACACAGAGCCTAGAGCGAACAACCAACAACATGACCTTGAAGTGGATCTGCAAATTTTAAATAATTTCGAAAGAGATCCCACTAGCACTAGGAAAATAGCAGTTCTTCATTGTGAAAAAATGCATCCATTCCACTACACCCCCGTGCAAGGGCTTGAGGAAGGTGATCCTGCTCGAAGAATAACTTTTTGTCGATTCATCTTAAACGCCGACATAGAAGATGCAACATTTTTACGTAGGATTTTGTGGACGGATGAATGAAATTTTTCTCGTGAAGGGATAACTAATTTTCATAACCTACATTACTGGGCAGAAGAAAACCCCCATATGAAGAAAGAAACTTCGTTCCAACGAAAATTTAATGTAAATGTGTGGGCAGGTGTAATAGGCAGAGTTTTAATCGGTCCGTACTTCTTGCCAAATAATTTAAATGGTGAAAATTATTTAGAATTCTTAAGAAATACTTTACCTGATATTTTGGATGAAGTGCCTTTGGATGTAAGAGGACAAATCATATACCAAAACGATGGATGTCCTGCCCACTATCGCATAACTGTAAGAGATTTTCTTAATACTCCAATTTCCTCAAAGATGGATAGGCCGAAATGGACCGATATTATGGCCAGCTAGATCACCAGACCTGACCCCTAGACTATCATGTCTGGGGAAGAATGAAAAGAACTGGTTTACAATGAAGAAATTGAGATCGAAACATCTTATTCAAAAAAATTAATGGGGCAGCAGAAATTATGAAGGCGGAACTGAGGTTAGGCGTAGCCACTACTGAGATGCGACGAAGATGTCGACGTTGTATAAGAAACGGTGGTTCTCATTTCGAGCATGAAAAGTAATCCTCGTAAGAACCTGCAAATATTTTTTCCTTTCATTTTGTTAAGTCGTACGCATTTTTTCTAAGAGAATATTTTTTTTAATAATCCTAAAAAAATAAAATTGTATTCCATATTCCGTTCTTTTCTGTGTTTTTTTTTTGTTTATTCAGAACTGCTTCGTGCTAAGTAATCTTCAGTTAGACCCTCCAACCCTCAAACATACCAAACTATATTTTTTCCCTAATTTTTTTTTCATAGAAATTTTTGTAATATTATCGCTAAACCGCACTAAATAAATAAGAAGTAGCTGCTGTGATGGAATGTGATATATCAATATACAGGGCAAACATAAAGGAAGATTTTAGAAATATTTGAACGAATATCTTATTTACACACTCCAATTTATTCGCTTATAAATTCGAAGTTGGATATTTCAGTAACTCGTTTTGTAAATTCTACTGAGCCACAATTTTTTTTAATCATTATGTAGATACCATTACGTATCTTATATCGATGAAATACGCATTTAAGTTAATAAAAAAAAAGATTCAATCAGATAAAATAAATGACAAAAGTTTTATTATAAGTTATATGGATCTATGCACCAAATTCGATAAAATTCGGAAAAACCAAGATATCTCGAAATGCGTAACACTTTGTATAATACTATATATAGTTAAATATGTTCAAAACCATCTCATTAATCACCCCCTTTCAGATATACGTCGGTGAACCAAACACCCTGTATATTTTTGAAAGACCTTTGAAAGGGGGAATAAGATAAAAAAATAATAAGGGTGTCCCATTTAAAAAAACATAAGTTTGGGTCGTAACTCGTAACTACGTAAAAAACTCTATAACAATCCATTTTCACTTTATTGAAAAGTTACCAAATAATCGAGATACACACATACGTCAAAAATGACAAATTTTCAAAATCGCCCTGTATGTCAGAAACTAAGGGGGCTATGAAAATTTCGTTTGCGGCAATGAAAGTTTCATAAAAAAATAGGACAGTAAGCCGCAAACCCCATCTTTCTATCTTTTATAGTAAGGGAGCTGGTATATGAAAACACACGAAAACTGGACACCCTGTACAGTGAATAATAGAGAAAAAAAGGATCTACTTATGGGACAAATATCCGTGTTCTTTGGTAGAATATTATATTCCACTTTTGATGTCGGCCTAAAATTACACTCAGTTAAAAGCGACGTCAACTTCTACCAGATTGGGTGGCTGTGATCTAACTTTATTTGAAAGTTGGATACTTTTATAGTTCTAGTTTTTATAGTTTGAACTAATTATTAAATTCTTAAAAAGGAACGCTAGCAAGCACAGTGTTTTAAATATATTTTTTTAGTAATATAGCTATGGACTGTTTAATAAACCAGTTAGACTAAACCGATAAATTATTAATACAATTGCCTAACTCCGTAACAATAATTATGTTGCTTAATTAATTTTACTTCATTTATTTAATTAATTTACAAATGAGTACATTACAGTGCATAGGTCATTTTGTTAAAAATGCTTAGGTATTTTTTAAATTCTGGTATTTCAATATAGGGTGTTTAAAAAGCCGCAGCAATATTTAAGGGGGTGAGTTCTCAGGTCATTTTATGAAGAAAAGTTCCTATGAACACAAATCTGGAAATGTATTGTATCCAAGATGCAAGGTGTTATTTTTTTTACAATAGTGGTTTTTAAAAAATAATTGAAAATTTTTTGACTGAGTTTTTTAAATTATGTTAACGTTGTTTGTAGTTGGGTCCTAACTACATTAACATTATCAAGTCCATTGCTTTCAGAAGGGCAACTTAACCAAATTTATTGAGAAATGTATGCTACTACTGACTTTAATTTAATTTCGATATTTTTTAAGGCAAAGCAACTAAAAATACAAAATTAAAACTGAAGGTGGTCACTTACAACAGCTTTTGTGATTTTGATGGGAAAATGGTGATATTTTTGGTAAATATTTGTTTTTATCCAGTAGTTTTGCCTTGTGGTTTTAAGCAAATATTCCTAAATTGTTTAAATACGTATTTGTGCGATAAAAGGACATACAATAAGATAGTGTTTATTTTTTATTTTGTAAATATTTTTTTTAAAGTTGTTTTATCTTAAAAACATATCGAAATTTAATTAAAGTCAATGGCGTAAAATTTTTCGTCAATAAATTTGGTTAAGGTGCCCGCCCGAAGCCAAGGAATTTTAATTTAGTTAGGGCCCGTTATTACTACGAATTTCAAAAAAATTGTTCAAAAAATATTTAAATTGTTTTTTACAACCTGTTATTTAAAAAAAATTAACACCCCCTATTTTCAAAATACTAGAGTCTCAGACCGATTTTTATCGGAAATTATATTAAATTTTGCGGGGTCTTTCTTAAACACCACGTAAAAAAAATAAAAAAGAAGATACAATGATACAAGGTTGATTTGGTTTTATTGTCAGATTCTCTATATTCTGGTCATTTTCAATTGAGAAAAACAGCTAGTAAGTAACCATGGTTACTGACTTTTTAAACCAATAAAATACATTTTTTGATGTTGTATCTTTGGTTACTAATTTTTTAAACCAATGCAATACATTTTCTATTAAGGTGTCTTTTTCAATAAAAAATGATTATAGTATAGATAAAATGATCAAGGATTTGTATCAATATTCCCAAAGTTGAATCCGACCGGCAAGAGGATATCTGTCAAAAACACATCTAAAGTTAATGAGTTTACAAAAAGTTAGTATTAAGTAAGCAGAGGGTCCACCCAAAATCAAAAAAACATGGCAAGTGATCCACGAGACAAAAAGGTTGGGTATCTATGATTTCTATTAACAGAATGCTTTTTAAAGCCAAAGTTGAAATAATTTGTATTACAAGGATATAATTATAAAACTTGATTAAATAAGGTTTAAACATTAGTTAAAAGAAGCTTCAGATTCTGAGGGATTAAGTTACTTTAAGAGACATTTTAGGAGGTTTAAACAAAGAACATTGAAAGAGACCGTGATTGATAAATAATTAATCCATATTTACCCTGTATTTTGTCTAAAGTTGGTCACCTAAAAATCATACTTAATCATGAATTTTTTTCTTACGAATTTGTTTCTTATTCAAAATGCTAGTCATAGCCTGATACGAAAATACTTTTTTTCAGTGATTTAGGTATATTTAAAAAACAAAAATTAAAAAATCAGGTCGGTCGAGGTTTATCGGATTTGGTACTGAGGCTGCGTTAATATATATTAATTTAATTACATTATGGTTTTAATGGATATTTTTAAACCACAGACTAGATATTTGAGCCCTAAGATTATTCAAATAATTTTTAATTATTTTTTTTCCGCAATGACAATAAGATAAAATTTGGTAATAAAAATTTTATGTTTAATTGTAAAACATTAACGTTCTAGAATATAGCTTTTATTGCACAAAATTATTGTTTAGAGATAAGAACAAAATTTTCTGCATAGCCAAAACAATATTATGCACCATCATGGTAGTCATCCGATCAAAACCCATAATTAATATGGGTTTATCCATCTATAGATACGTTCATAATAGTTATTCTCGACATATGGAAAATTTATAGGTAGTAGCATAGTATCCTATACAAGAATGCCTTATCTAAGGGATATTTTATCCATTACTTAAACTGGTGATAGAAAAATTGGTCCTTTAGAAGCTTTGGATACATGTTACTCCATGAATCTTGGTGGGGATGAAGTTGGGTGTGTATTTATTGGATGATTGGTTCTAAAATATTTTTTCTGCTTGTGGTTTAGAAGTGTGAATTTTTGATTAATTTTTAACTAGTGAGTCGTGTTATTTTTTTATAAGGTAAGTAATTTTTCTTAATGTTTATATGTTTAGTAATATATGTAAAAATATATGATAAAAAATGTATGTTTAAACTTTTAATTCATTTCTATACAATGTTATTAAAAGTGACAGATTTTTTGGGCTTTACACCACTTTTAAAATTTATTTCTAAGGGAGACAAATGATTTTCTAACTTTTCTGTAGATATTATTAGAATCTGGATTCCCTTACTGCAAAGCAAGTTACTGAACATAATTTCATAATTTAATAAATATATTTTTTTTTTTAGTTTTACCTTTTTAAAAACATGTTCTAGTCATTAAAAGCGAGGTGACCCGTTAACAAAATGGTAATTTTGTGTCGTATCTCTTTTCCATTTTAATTTAAATCATTTTCTTAAGTATTTTTTCAGAGTCTACTGCAACAAATATACAAGATGACTATTTCACATTTTTTTCAAAAAGAAGAAACTCACAAATATGTCCTTGTTTCAAATCAGACCTGGCTTGGAATACTGTTCTTATATCTGGGAAATGGCTTCTCCCACAACTCTTGGCATTTTGGATTTCATTAAAAAAAAAACCTTTGGCCTTAATAATGACCTCACTCTCGCCATAAAGTTTCCTCCTTTTGCCCACCGACGAACTGTAGGGAACCTGTTCTTTTTTATAATAATATCTTTAAAGAGCTTCTGCTCTAGAAGCAACTAGAAGTGTTTCTTTTATGTATATCTTTACAGTACATATGAAAAATTCCCGCACTTCCCACTTTGCCCGCCCCATCGTCTATATAGTGTCTTGACTGTGGAACCGGCTGCCTGCATAGATATTTTTTGGCCTTCTAATTTTCAAATATTTAGACTCTATGTTAATAAATAACCTTTACTTCTTTTGAGACACCTTTTGTACAGGGTGGTTTTGTTTGTTTTCCTCCTAAAAGCCGTAGGAGGCGTATGATATTTAGTTTTGCTACCGTGTTTCAACGCAATGCTCGTGCTGATACATGTAGGAAGTCATAAAGCGCGTAGTGCCATAGTGAAAGTGCAAGATCCAGGACCTACTACAATCCTCGCAGAACAGAAAAACTGGTAAGACCATTGTCTTCTTGTGGGGTTTGTCACAAAATTCATTTATTAATGTCATTTTTTAATACCATACAGTCCACTTTTCTCTCTCGCGTCGATATACCCCAGGACCTTATTTTTTTTAATGGGACACCTTGTATATTATCCCACTATTTGTTTTAAAATAAAATTACCTTATTATTAATGCGAAAAAACGACAGTTATGAAAAAAAAACATTAAGAACCTGAGTATAGTATTTAAATTTGCGCTTCTTATATAAAATTTTATTAATTATTGCAATTTTTTTAATAATTAGTGTTATTTTTCTACTATTTTATTATTTATTTAATATTTGTATTACATTATAGGTTTATATTATAACCATAGGCCATAGTAAAGTACTAACGATTGATTGCTTCCTTACTGGACAGGGCGCACCCAGGAAAAATTTCGGGGGGGGTTATGAAATTAATTGCATACTACAAATTTTAAACAAAAATAAAATTTTACATTTAGGCTGTTCCTAGCATACACAAGTTAAACTAAGTTTAAGAAAAGAAAATAAAAAAAATAAGAGAAATTAAACCAAACTAAGTTTTAACTTTTTAGGCTTTTGAACAATTTTTTTTTAAATATCTTCTACACATGGGGTCAAGTTTTTATAAATATGTAAAAGAGAAAGACCATTTAGCCGGTTTTCTGAAGAACTATTTCTTAAATCATTTTTTAGCCTAAGCAAAATGGAAAAACTGTGTTCACCTTCCGCAATAGAGACAGGCAATACAACCAATATAAACAGCAATACCTTGATATTTGCAAAAATATTTGAATGTTGTGGAGGTTTCGCTGATGGTTTGAGCGATTTCTCGAATTTTAGATTAATTTTTTCTTGGATTACATAGTAGAAATTAATGGAGGACTGCCTTTAAATACTCTAACAAACAATTAAACTTTATATTATTTCATGACTCTTGTTAATTTATAGTTTCGGTAACTTTTATAACGGAAAAACATATTAATATAAAATTTTTCCAAAATTTGCAAAATAATTTTAAATTTAGGCTGAAATATCAGGGAGGGGGTGTAACCCCCCTTTCGGTGCCCACTGTTCCTGGATATACAGCTAAATACATCTAAAGCTTTTCACTTTTTATTCTCCTCTCAATACAAAATTTAATAATATTATACAGGTTGTATCAAATGTTCAACCTTAAATCAACCATATAATAAAATTCCAGTTGAATCCACTTACGAAGCTTTTAACTAAAAGTTTAGTTTTTATTGAAACTGTTATGTGGTAACAGGAAAAAATTCCTCTTTTTCATATTTAACCCGACATAATTTAGAGGACTAACAGTGTTTAGAAAGTGACGTTTTTTCAAAAATAGATAGAATTAGCGATATATAGAAAAAGTACTTAACTTTTAGTCAATAGTTAAAGGTTTATAAAAAACGTAGTCCAAATTTCTTATTAACACAAGGCGTAATCTGTTCCAGCAGCTGTAAGTAATTCACAACACTTTTTTTGTTAGTATTTAAAAGAGTCTTACTTGGTTTACATCTTATTAAAATAAAACTGGTATATCCCCAATGATTCAATAAGTATAACTTAATCTAAAAAAATCTAATTTCATTAGAGCTTTGGGAGCCAATATCCCCGTAGGGGAGGCTTATATGAAAAAAAAATGAACTTGTTGGATTCTTTTTAAGTGTTTTGTTGTCATATCTGAGAGACTTTCTACATTTTCCCGGACACCCTGTATAATTTTAAAACTCCACTTTATTTAAATTAAAATTTAAGAACACAAAAGGCAGTATGTAATTCTTATTTTGTGCCTAAATATTATACAAAATATTGCAGCCTTCATTTGTTGCTACGCTAACTAATATTCTATTAAAATTAGCTAAGGATTTAAAAATATTCTTTAATATTTTTCTACAAGTAATTCACTTTAAAAATAAGTACTAAGTTTTATAGGAGGTGTGAAAATTTTAAGCCTATGAGGCGTTTCTTGAATTTTTTACGAATAACCAATTTAATTATAAATAAAAATAAAGTATGTGGTATTATTAAAAAGGCAATTTTTGGAAACACAAACAGAAAAATAATATAAAGAGTTTCTTGTTTAAAAAAAGGTAACTTTAAAGTTTATCTTCAAAACAATAACCGAAAAAAAAGTAAGTACTTCACTGGATTTTCCGCAAAACTCTACATAAAAATGCTATTTACCATTTTTTTTATCTTTACCAATAACCAAGATACAGAGTTTTACTGAAATTGTCAAAATTAAAAAAATGCCCTGTATCTCCGAGACCGAATCAACTCAGCCACGATCCTTTTTTACCGTTACAGAGTGATCTGATAAATCGAACTCGCAGAACATGCCAAAAGGTATGCTCTATCTCTTGTAGTTTTCCCAATATCCAAAAGGCGCCACCTTGCAGGTTCATTAGTGCTCAGGTATTAAGTCTTTATGGTATTTCTTAAGATATTAAAAAATATATAGGGTGATTCATGAGGAAATGTCAATACTTCAGGTACGAAGGGGTCTAAAAATAAACCTAAAAGCCTATACAAATATGGATCCACAGGGCCTTCGTTTCCGATATACAGGGTGTTAAAAATTTTATAATTTTTCTATTTTTAGATAAAATCTATGATAATGAAATATTTAAGTAAAAATTGGTATCCGGGGGTTTTTGGTATGACGCATTCGATCTAATCTTATTACGGCTCTTACTTGTAGGGGTTTCACCTACACGTCTTTTTACTATTTTGAACAATCACAACTTTTGGTACGGCCCTGTATTACATGTTTAAGTAAATTTAAATAATTGTTTTGTCATTTTTACGTCAAAAGGTATACCTGTTATCAGTTGATATAAGCAACCGTTTTCGAGATATTTTGATTTAAAAAATTACGACTCATCTGATTTTATTATAGAAAAATAAAAAAAAAAATTAAACAAAATTTATAATTAAACAATATGTATTTTAATTTTCAATAAAATTATTGTTTTTAAATTATGTTCGGCAAAACATAAGCTAGGTTTTATAATTTTTAAAAATTCCACCATTTACTTCTAAGCACATGTCAGGTCTCTGGTGAACACCCTGTATATTGGAAACGGATCCATATTTGTATAGACATTTATGTTTATTTTTGGACCCCGACTACGTATCTGAAGTAATGACATTTCCTCATGAATCACTCTGTATATTATGGCTGTAAAAGTTGGTATTTTCTATCCATCTAACCAAAAAAAGCTTTGTTTAGTATTTTAATGCATAAACAACCTTGACACTTCTTTAAGGACTATTGCATCTCTTAATGCTTTTTGTTGGTTTTTTTTTCTGTTTTAATCTTATAGATCCTTCGTCTTTTGCCAAATAAATTTGGCGTAGAGGTGCAGTTCATTAACTTCAGCTTTCTTAGTGGCGTAATGTTTCTCTTAAAAATATTAGGTCGTTTT
Organism: Listronotus oregonensis; assembly: GCA_019359885.1. Lineage (NCBI taxonomy): Eukaryota > Metazoa > Arthropoda > Insecta > Coleoptera > Curculionidae > Listronotus > Listronotus oregonensis. The sequence continues at coordinate 12,804 of JAHBCN010014120.1, forward strand.
TAACAGTTTAATTTATTAATAAAAATATCTTATGTGTTACTGTTAAGCAACAATATAATTTGGGGTTAGTCAATATGTAAAATTAAATAAAAATTAAAAAAAACATTTGTAGATTTATTTATTTTTATCTTTCTGTAATGTGCCGATGCGTCTCCCTAACCTATTTACATAACTTTTTAAATGGAAAACATTAAAACCAGTTTCAAGAAATTAGCACTATCTTCAGAAAATCTTTTATCACACAGCTTATATTTCTGAAACGATAATATAAAATATTTTTTATATAAAATGAATGGGCTTTTAAGAAACTCTCTCAAAAGTAAAAATTTAAACCTACTTTAAGTCTATTATTAAAATAATTTCAGTGACGCAATGTAAGGCCCAAATTTTTTTGGTGTTATTTAACATTACAGTTTATTTTCGACATTTATAACTGAAATATTTTTTAATGTTAAATTTTTTGAAGTCGTAGCCAAGTTAACAAACCAAACCATGACAAAGTAAAGCTTAACCCATTAGAACGTATTTCTGACTTTGCCTGTATACTATATGTTTTAGGACTAAATTTACTTTTTTATATACCTGGCCATAACGAAACTAGGCTTTGGCCTCTATATTTGTGTTTTGTTTTAATTAAAAATAAATTAGTACTTTTTTATCGCGTGTGTCTAAAGTAAAGTAAATAGAAATTTGTAGGGCACGGTTAGTAATTGTATGGGTGACCGCCAGTAAATATTGTGTGTCGTTGGGTGTGGTTCGGAATTTACTTTAAATTGTAGGTCCCATCTGGATGCATTACCTGAAAGTTAAAGGGGGATTTTTTAGGGGTAGTAGTAATTTGTATGATGCCCATGGTGGCACAACCGCGTTGTCTAAAAAAGGTGCCATGAAATGCAATATATGTATGTTTCGGTACTTGGACAATATTGACTAAACTGGAGGAATATTGGTTAAACATCTAAAAACTCGGCATCCATGGTGCTTAGTACTTAGACTTTATACAAGTCTTCGTGGTCTGTCATAAAGACTAAAAAAATATATTAATATGGGACTAATTTTTTATTTAGAGGTTTGGAGGGTAATCTCTGTAGACAACAGGTTCTGCAATATTGACACTTTAGAAAAATAAAAGGAAATAAAGTAAGAGTTCGGTGCTTTATCAGATGGACCGTAAATGGATGCATGAGTGTGACAATATACTTCTTATAATCCATATTTCTAGAAAGCTGCTCTAGCTATGAATATATAGTGTTTATGCCATTTATGCACACAGGGTAACATAAGTCTTTGTTATGCAGGACTTGGCAGCTTATAAGTAGGAGATGGGAATAAGAACTCTTTATTCGCCACAGCGAACATAATTGTGTCTTTAAGGCTACTATTATTAGCAAAATCATTAATGGGTCAGTCGTTCCACAAAAGATAAATATCACCGGATCACAAAAAAAAGTGGTCTGTGCATTTGACCGTACCCATCCATCTATATGTATTTTGATGCGCTTAATGCAAATCCGAGGTCCGTTTGGCCCATACCTCACAAAATTTTGAGTAAATTGAAAAACTACTAAAAATGGTTGAACATTTCAGTCAAGTTCATTAAAAACAATTTTTTTAATGAACTCGGTCAGTATGTTTCTTATGTATTTCGATACGCTGAATCTAAATCAGAAGTCCGTATGGCTGTACACCCTTCAAATTTTAAGTAAGTTGCAAAAAACACTGAAAATGGCTAATAATTGAAGTTATGAAAATGATAAAAATTTAATTAACCAAGATCAAGTATGTCTTTTATGTATTTCAATATGCTGAATCCAAATCCAAAGTTCTTTTGGCCCGTAAACCCACCAAATTTTGAGTAGAATCCAAAAAACTGCTAAAAATGGGTGAAAATTTCGAAAAATTGCTGGTATAAGAACGAAGAAATTTTTATTAAACAGGGATCAAGTATGTTTTTTATGTATTTCGATTCACTAAATCTAAATCCGTAGTCCGTTTGGCCGTATGCCCTCTAGATTTAAAGTAAATTGCGAAAAACTGCTAAAATGGTAAAATCGAAAAAATTGCTGGTACATAAAACGGAAAAATTTCGCTATTAAATAGCAGAAATCAAAGTATTATTGATCAGTTCAATAAAAAATCGTTTTTTGTGTTTGCCATTTTCAGCGTTTTTTGCAATTACTCAAAAAATTTGAAAGGTGTACAGGCAAACGGATTCGATTGAATTGAGCGTATCGAAATACAAAAAAAATACTTGATCAAGTTCAATAAAAAAAATCGTTTTTATAATTGCTGTTTTTAGCCATTTTCAGCGTTTTTTTTGCAATTCACTTAAAATTTAAAGGATGTACAGCCAAACGGACTTCGGATTTGAATTCAGCGTATCGAAATACATAAAAAAATACTTGATCAAGTTCAATAAAAAAAGTTTTTATAATTGCTGTTTTTAGCCATTTTCACCGTTTTTTTGCAATTTACTTAAAATTTAAAGGATGTACAGCTAAACGGACTTCGGATTTAAATGCAGCGTGTCGAAATACATAAGAATAATACCTGATCAAGTTCAATAAAAGAAATAGTTTTTATAATTGATGTTTTTAGCCATTTTCACCGTTTTTTTGCAATTTACTTAAAATTTAAAGGATGGAGCTAAACGTACTTCGGATTTGAATTCAGCGTATCGAAATACATAAGAAAAATACTTGATCGAGTTCAATAAAAAATCGTTTTTATTGAATTCAACTGAAATTTTTAACCATTTTTAGCAGTTTTTCGCAATTTACTCAAAATTTTGAGGGTGTATGGGCCAAACGGTGGATTTATTTAGCGCATCAAAATCATATATGATGGTCTGATCAAATGCCCAGACCACTTTTTTTGTGTGTCGGTGTATTTATCAGATCATTTTTACATTCTAAAAAAATATATAATTTTGCATGAATAGTTCATGTACCAAAACAATTTGTTTAATTCTCTGACGCTGATTCCAGGATAGTTTTTCTGTAAATATGTTTTTCCCTGAACATATTTTACTACTGTTCTTTTTTATTTAATAATAATAATATAATAAACTTTATTTTAAAAAATATATTTCTCTCAACAAAAAATACTCTTTCTTTTAGCAAAATGGTTCCATCAAAAGTCAACAATCCAGAACGAGAGCAACAACAGCAACCCAATGAGAACAAATCAACAGACCAAAAGAAAAAGGATACAATCATACTAATTAAAGTTCCCGAGTCTGCCATCTCCAAGGAAGAACCAATCCTGGCTTATAAGCTGAACCTGATGCTCTATGTCGTCGTTACCATGTTGATCCTGCTGATTGAAATTGTCTACATCTTATTAGCTTAGGAAGTGTTAAAGCTAATTGAGATTTTATCTAAAGATGAAATTTATTTGTAATATTTTTTAAAATTTAATATTTGAGAGTATTTTTTATTACAGAATATAATACATGCAATGATTATATTATTATTAAATGATTCGATGAATGTTCGGTAATATTATTAACGAAATGCATGCTTAGGTACGAATGTTAAAAGTTTTGCCCTTAAACGTAAAGTAAGTCGCTCTAGCTTTGGTTTGAAGATTTGCTATGAAATTCCTATACTCCATAATTATGTTAAATACTTTATAGGATTTAATTTTAGAAAAGTATAAATTATTTTTTCCTCTACGACTAATGTAATGTACCTACATGTAATGACATTAGTGCGCAACTAAATTATTTGTTCTAAAAAGTTAAAAATTAAAAATTAATTTAAAATGGTCTTAAAAATGATAATGACAATAAAGAATAACAAATTTAAAAACTAGAATTAAAAATTATGAACCTATTTTCAATATATTTTAAGGTTATGTTAATTACAGGTAAAGAACATTTTTTTGGATATACGCAAAGTCTGTGTTATTTTCATGCATTGGCCAACAGAACTTTTTCGGCCGAGTGAGGATCGCGTTGTTAAATTTAGCAATGGACTTAGCAATTATTATAAGTTAACAACGGTTTAGAATGTTTAACAAAATATCAGATTTTGACAGGTTGCCTACTAAAATCATTGAATAACACTGACAGTGACATTTTGTTAAACATTCTAAAGCGTTGTTAACTTTTAACAATTGCTAAGTCCATTGCTAAATTTAACAACGCGATCATCACTCGGCCGGTAGTCTACTAGTCTAATCCAGAAGTGTGTTTCCTGCGAAATATAGTCAAAAGGCTTCGAAAAATATAAGCGATAGCTCATTGGACGCGGAATGCAAATCTGAGAAAGGCATTTTAAGGATTTTTTTGCCAATAAAAATTGCAATTGTTAAAAAAAAGAAAAAAAAGAAGCCATTTTTATTTTTGATGATAACTCAAAAACCATAAAAGATAGCAGAATTGCAAATAAGATCCTTGAAGAATGGAAAATTTCCAAAAAGGATGTCGTGACTTCCGGAACTCTATCTCTGTTATTTATAATTTTAAATTAACGCTGAAAATTGGCCTCCACGCGACACGGAGTAAACCCGGTCCCACTAAATAATTCTAATTATCAAGAAAAAATACTATTTGTCGTACTGATTTCCACTTTTTATTTTTCGATTTTAACACCTTAACATGTTTCACTAAACATTAGCTTCATCAGAAGGTTGGTATAAAACTACTGTTACAAAATAACCAACCAACCTTCTGATGAAGCTAATGTTTAGTGAAACATGTTAAGGTGTTAAAATCGAAAAATAAAAAGTGGAAATTAGTACCACAAATAGTATTTTCTTGATAATTGAAAATGGATTTCCATCAAGTAACAGCCGACTCTATCAATTATTTGAAACAAACTAATCCCTAGTTTTCTGGCTTTGTGGTATTTTAAACTATTTTTTACGTTGTGCAGTTTCAACTCAAAACATATGGTTCCTAAAAAAGTGTTTAGTCAACAAAGTGTTTCCAAAATATATCCAGTTAAAAACATCCAACGGTAAAAGCAGAAAAAGGGATAGAAAGAGGAAAAAGGCGGTGGTTGAAAGAAGATTGAAGTTACAGTATCGGAAAAGAGATAATGCTAATGTGTATATTAAGGTAATTCATACCGAACTTGTTAATAAATTACATCCAATAGAGTTTGATATATTAGATTATAATATAAGAGATCAAATTAGGGACATTATTTATAAAAAATTTAAAATCCAATCCAAAAAAATCAACAATTTGATCTCCAAAAAACCTGTAAAATTTGAAACAACAAATGTACCAAGTGACCATAATTTCTTTAAAAGATTTGTAAATTTATCGGAGGTAACATTTAATAACAAAGAAACTAATTTAATAAACAAAGGATACAATTACAACATGCACTCACAACAGAACATAAAACAATTTGAAACTTTAGGTATAGAAGCAGAAATAGCCCTCAATAAGAATACAAATGTAGCTTCTAAATTTCAAGCAACTGAATTAATAAAAAAAGAATTTCTTCTTCAATCTAAATATAACACCGATTTAGATACCTTAAAGTCAATTAAAACTAAAATTAAAAATAACGATATTACTTTTACTAGAGCGGATAAGGGTAATACCGTTATTGCTCTAAAGACAACAGATTAAAAAAGAAAAAACCTTACATTTCTTGGATCCGGAAAACTATAAAATTCACAAGTTAGATCCTACAGAAAAATTTAATAAAGAAATAAAATCAACCTTATCTAATTGCCAAAGTATTATAAATCCAGCAGATAAATATAAATTAACAATTATGAATCCTTTAGCTCCAAAACTTTACTCATTAATTAAATTACATAAAGATAATTATCCGATTAGACCAGTAGTTTCTTTTTGTACAGCACCATCCTACAAAATTTCTAAAATGCTTATTAACTTAATTAGAGACTATTGTAAATTTACACCTAAATTTAGTATAAAAAACTCATACGAATTTGTCGACAAAATTAAGGATGTCTTCATTCCAAATAATGCTAAATTAGTTTCTTTCGACGTATCTAATTTGTTTCCCCATACCTCCGTTAGATACAATTAACTTAGTAGAAAAATTACTCACAAAAAATAATGTCCACCCCTGTCATCAAACAAGACATGTTACAGCTTTTATCCTTATGTTTAAAACAAAATTATTTTCAGTTCGATAATAAAATATATTCTTCATGTAAGGGTTTAATAATGGGAAATCCACTGAGTCCACTTTTAGCTGAAATATTCATGGACAATACTGACAACATAATTCACGAAAATAATAATTTTTCAAAACAGTTTCTGTATTGGATAGGTACGTCGATGATATTTTAGTTTGTTTTTCGGGTACTAATAGACAACTAAACACTGTTTTAGATTTTATTAACAATATTCATCCAAATATCAAATTCACATTAGAAATTGAAAAACATAATTATATTAATTTTTTAGACCTAACCATAACTAAAATAAACAACAAACACGATTTTTCAATTTATCACAAAGCGTCTTACACTGATATAACTATACATAATAGGCGTGTTGTTAAATTCATCAGATGGTTTAGCGCTGAAATATATCGTGACGTCACACTAGATTACCGCTAGTTTTATCCTTGTCCATATACTACTAAAACAACGGCCATCTTTGTTTAGCGCTTTTCCATCAATTAATTTAAAAACGGCTTGATGAAACAGCGATTAGTGCGTACGATTCATCGATGAATTTAACAACACGCCTAATCAATCTATTCACCCTTATAATCAAAAATTAGCTGCATACAATAGTTTTATTCATAGATTAATAAATATACCAATGTCAAGAGAGAATTATGAAAAAGAACTATCTATTATAAAACGAATGCAACCAATAATGGTTTTACTCGGATATTATTGATAATATTGTTAATAAAAAATTACATAAAAAAGCACTCAGTCTAGTTTACCCGATTGAAACAACAAAACCCTCAAATTACTTCTTCTGACTTACATAGGTTCCCCTACAGAAAAATTAGCAAAACTTCTTGAAAGACAAGGCCACAATATAGCTTTTAAAACCAATAACTCCTTAGGCAAACACTTAAAAAACAACAAAGGCAAAATTCATAAAAATTTTTAACAGTGGTGTTTCCAAATAAATTGTGGTTCATGTCCTAAGGTTTACATAGGTCAAACAGGTCGAATTTTAATAAAAAAGCTATCAGAACACAAAAATAGTTTTCAAAAAGAAAACAGACTCGACATATGCCAATCATCTATTAAAAGAAAAAACACAATTTCAATGAAAATTTTAAAATATTACATGTCCAAAACAAAGGTCAAAAATTAAATCTTTTAGAGTCCTTAGAAATAAATAGGTTAAAAAATACAAATATTTTACTAAACGATCAATTGGATCTTAGTGCTTCCCCATTATTAAACTTATTTAATTAATATTATTAATAGTCGTAATCCCTCAATAGAAAAATAAGAATGTTTACATATTAAATTAGAAAAATTCCCAACCCTTACTTTAATGTATTTATTAATAGGACCATAATAATAATATAACCTGTATAAGGTTCCGCCTACCTGTTTACCTATATCTAGAATAAAATATTTTGTAACAGTAGTTTTATACCAACCTTCTGATGAAGCTAATGTTTAGTGAAATATGTTAAGGTGTTAAAATCGAAAAATAAAAAGTGGAAATCAGTACTACAAATAGTATTTTTTCTTGATAATTGAAAATGGATTTCCATCAAGTAACAGCCGACTCTATCAAATATCTAAATAATTCTTTTTAAAGTATTAAATATTAACTAAAAGTTTTTAAAAAATTATGGTAAATTTAGATCGAAAAATTCATTTCCATTGCAAATTAAAAAAAAATAATTTTTTAACAAGTTGGACAATTGTTAATTGACAAAAAATTGTTTCGCAATTTCGGCTTCATTGTTCTTAAAAAAAAAATGTTGAAATAATTTTCGAAAAAATGTTTTGCTTCGTGGAGCCCTGTTTATATAAACTTGTCTGCTTTTTAAAGCTACGGAAAATATTTAAGGAATGCAGAAAAAAAAAAATCGAGGTTGTCAAATTCATTTATTAAATTTCATCGGTTTAATATAAATTATTACCTGAAGCTGCTGTAACCCCTTTAAAAATTAATAAAACTTTTTAAAAGTTTTAAAAAAAATTTTATTTAAAAAATTTTTTAAGTTAATTTTGTTTTTAATTTAAAAATTAATTTTTAAATTAATTTTTAAAATTTATCTTTAATTTTAATTTTTTAACCCCGGTTAAAAAATTTAAAAATTTTTAATTTTTTTTTTTTTTTTTTCCCTTTAAAGAAATTTTTTTGGGCAACAGGAAAAAGAATTTCCCCCTTCTTACGAATATTTTCTTGCATTTTTTTTCAACTGACCCCCCGGAAAAAAGAGCGAAAATATAATCATATGATAATTTTGACCCCCCCCCGAGGACTTATTATGACCAGTGTCGCAGATTAAAAATCCTGGCCCCGAATATTTTGGGGAAAATTGACGACTTTGATTTTGGCATTATAGGACGTACGGGTTTCCATCCGTCCGGTTTTCCCCTTTTTCCCCCTTTTTTGGGGGAAAAAAGGGGTGTGTCCCCCCGGGGCCTCATTTGTATTGGGGGTTAAAAAATTTAAAAAATTTTGGGCTAAAACTGCCCCCCCCTTTAAAAATTTAATTGTATTTTGTTGGTTTTTAATATTTTAATAAGGTTTTTTTTCATTAAAGCGTATTAAAAAATTTTTTGTGTTTTTTTTAAAAAAAAAAAAATTAAAAATTTCCCCTGTTTTGTTAGGTTCTTTAAAAAATGATGGTTAAAGATGACAAATTTAATTTTTTTAAAGGTCGGAGAAGGAAAAAAAAGTGATTTATAACATTTTCAACTTTTTTTTTTACACTATTTTAAAAAAAATTTTATTGGGTTTCTGGGCTCAAAACCCCCGGGGTTTTTTCCCCAAAACTTGCCCCCAATTCCCCCAAAATTTTTTAAGGGTGGAAAACCCCTTTTATTAACAAGTTTTATATGGATTAAAACGGGAAAGAAAAATTTAAAAATGTATTAAAAATTTGAAGGGGGCCCCCGATGTCTACGCCATCTGCTGACCCAGGGGGGAAAACATACTTTCAACCTACGGTGTACTGACTTTTTTACTAATACTGGGGTTTTTTTAGTATTTCTTTGACTAGTTTTTTTTGATGAGATCTAATATAGATCGAAACTGGTCCAAAAAAGTTGTTGACTGAAATCTCTACAAAGTTAGTTTGTAAATAAACTATACAATATCATTATGTACTTATTAAAATTAAGCATTTTTTTTTTTAATAATGTACTGATAATATGAAAAAAAAACCATTTTTTTAAATTTTTTTAAAATGATTACTTAACAAAACATTAATCACATTTTTTTTAAAGGTTTCACGTTAAAAAAACTCTTAAGGCCTACTCCAAAATTTTGGATTTCTCATTCAAAAAAACATTTTGGAAACTTTTAAAAAAAACCCAAGGATTTTTTTTTTTTAAAATCCAAAAAAAAAAAAATGTTTGTAAAAAAATTTTTTAAATATTTTTAAACAGGGTAATCATATCTATGTAACTGCTAAAATTCTCTGCTGGGTGGTGACGTCACCCCAAAGTCCCTTTCCCCAAAACCGGGGAAAGGGGGGAATAGAACGAACGGCCTTTTTTGGGGAAAGTCAAAATTGTGTAAAGGGCCCCTTCCATGACACTGAGTGTCATAAAAAGGTCGATGACGTGTAAAAAAATTAATGACTGTTATTTTTTTTTTTTTTATTGTTGTGCATTGTTGTGAATTTAAATTTTTTTGAAATAAATATTTTATTCCTGTTTTCTCCCATAACGGTGTTTTAATTGATTATCACTACTAAAAAAATGATATTTTTGTTTAAAAAATTTATAAAAACGCCTATGGGGTTTGGGTTCCCCGAAGGCGTTTCCCTTTCCCCTTTTTGTATACCCCTGGGGTTTAGACCCAAACGGGGTAAAACTTTTAAAAAAAACCCCCAAAAAAAAGTAAAAAAAAAGTTTAATCCCTTTTTTTTAATAATTTTTTAACTTTGACAATATTACTTTGATTTTTCTTTTTTTTTTAAAGTTTAAAAATAAAAAAAAATCAAATTTTTTAAAAATTTTTTCTTTTTATTTTGTGGTTTTTTAAGAAAAAATCCACGAAGCGAAAAATTTTTCCCCCAATTCCCATTTTTTTTTTTTTGGCAATGAAGACGAAATTTCAAAAAAAATTTTTTAATTAAAATTGTCTAACTTTTGAAAAATTAACTTTAAATTAAATTTTTTTAAAAAAATAATTTTTTAAAAGGTGTTTTAAATTTCCCCTTTTTTTAAAAAAAAAAAATTTTAATATTTAAAAACCTTTAAAA
>JAHBCN010014121.1:0-23146 GCA_019359885.1 Listronotus oregonensis
AAGTAAAAAAAAAGCGAAAAAACAAATAAAAACACATGTTTTACTAAAATAATTTTAATAATTTAAGGTAAAAAAAAATGGTAAGAAAAATTTTTAATATGATTTAATAAAAAAAAAAGAAATAACAAGCAATATATTATATGATTTATTCTTACACCTACGCTTGTCTTGTATTTCGAAGGTTAATTAAGTAACATAAATCAACCCCACGAACACTAGCAAGTCTTTTTTTTTTTAAAAAAGGTGTCTTACAATATTCAAATTTCAGTGGAATATATGGTGAAAAAAGCAGTCTTGATCTTTCAATACTTATATCTTATTTTTTTTTTAAAACCCGGAAGTGCTCCTTTTTGCTTTTTTAAAGGGGGAAAACCCCCTGTATATTAAAAATATATTTTGAAGAAATTTTAAGGGGGGGGTTTTTTAAATCCGTCCAAAGTGCGATTTCTTAATTTTTTTTAAAAAACCCTTTTTTTCCTGCAGAAATTTTTCCCCCCAAAGGTTCCACGGAAATCGCTTTAAAAAATAATCAATTTTAATAATATAAAGGGAAAAAATCTACCCAAAAATTTAAATCTAATTTTAACATCTATTTATTTCTTAATCTTTTTATTAACCCTTATGCTTTTATTTTTGAGATATTTATAGTAAAATGCTTTTTTGGGGTTTAAAAATAGGAAAAAAAAAATTAAAACCCATATTTTTAAATTTTTGGAAACCTTATTAGAAAAATTTTTTCCCAAAAATTTAAAATTTTTTAAAAAGCTTTTTACCCCTCACTTGCCCGACACAAATAAACACAATTTTTAATTCCCCCGGAGAATTTTTTTTTTTTCATAGGGTAAAAAGTTTCAATTCGGGTAACTTTTTTTGGGGGCTCGTGGTTTTTTTTTTAAAAATTTCTAAACAGGGTTTTTTAAATTTTGGGCCCCCCAAAAAATTGAAAGGGCCCTTTTTAAAAAGGGCCCTTTGTCCATAAAATTTTTGGGGTTTTTTTAAAATGGTCGGTCGTTCCCCCGCATTGTGCGTATGGGCCCCTGCTAATGACTTAAAGATAATTTTTCTCCACTATATTATTAATTAAATTTCGTATTTGATTTTGTAAAAAATTAAGATACTGACATTTTTTTTGGGGGCCCTATTAAACAGCCCTTTTTGGGGAAAAAAGCCACAAAAAATGGAAACCTCAGTAATAAAGTTATCAGAGCTGTAAACTTTATTACCCATATGCAAAAAAAAAAATTTCTCTGGGATTTTAAAAAAGTGGGGGTTTCGGGGCGAAAGAAACGGTCAACGTTTTGAACATTTGAGCTATTTTAAAATTTTTTTTAAATTTTTTTTAAATAAGGCCACCTTGAATTAATTTAAAAATTTTTTTAAAATTTTTTCTTTGCTTTTTTTTAAGGCAGAAGATCACTTACTATTAACCCCCAAAAATAATTTAGGTTGAGATAAATATTTAAAAAAAAAAACTTAAAAAAATTTTTTTAAATTAAAAAAAAGGGGTTTTAAAGGTAGTTTTTTCCTTTTAAAAATTTTGGTAACAATTGCATATACGGTTTTCTGCTTTTTTTTGAATTTTATTTTTTTTTTTAAAAAAAAATTACATTTAAGAATCCTTTGGAATAAAATAAACTACCGGAGAAAAAAATTTTTTTTAAAATTTTTTTTTTTTAAAACCAAATAAACTTACAGAATCTTGGAAAATTGGGGAGGTGGGGGGAAAAAAACTTATAAATTGATAAATATTTATTAAAAAAAAACCCCAAAAAACAGAAATCTATTGAAAAAAAACACAAAACCCCGGGCGCTTTAAAATTTTAAAATTTTAAAAAAAATATAGGTTAGAAATAAATCTAATATGTGATTATACACCCCTTCTACATTTTCAAATTAAAAAAATTATCAAAAATTTTGCCGGACTCAATAATTTTCGGCCATCAAATTTTGTTTTCCCTTCGACTGCTATATAATTGGAAAAAAAAAAAAAGGGGCTAACCGCAAGAAACCCCAAAAAACTAACAAACCCCCGGGGGGTTTTGAATTTTAAAAATTTTCCCCCCTTTTTTTTTTCCTAAAAATTTTTTTCCCGACTTGAAATTGCGGGGAGTATTTGAAAGACCATCCTGTACCAGACGTTATTTGTCATATTGGGAAGTTTTTTTCATTTTTTGGAGAAATTTTAAAAAAAAATTTGAAATTTTAAAATGAAAAAAAAAATATTAAAAAAAAAAATTTTCTCCCCGGTAGTATTTTTTCTAAATTTTGAATATGACTATATAAATTTTTTTTGTATAATTTAAAAAAGGGGGAAAAATATATGCAATTATTCCCAAAAATTTTTTAAAGTTGTCTATTTCCAAAAAATCAATATCGAAAAATTCGGTTTTTCCGGAAATTTCCCCATTTTTCATTAGAAAAAAAAAAGGGCCATTAAAAAAAGGGTTTTAAAAAAAAACATTATTCTCTTCTCTGTTTTTTTTTCTTCAACAAAACTAAAAATGCGTTTTTTATGACATTTTTTAAACCCCTTTTTTTGAAAACTAGTCCCGGGGGAAGTATAGCGTTAGCAAATGTGTTTTCTTAGAATTTTCTGTAAAAAGGATTTTTTTAAAAAAAATGGATGTTTTTATTTAAAATAGTGAAATTGGTAGCACTTCTGTCAAACCGAAAAACCAAATGGAAACAATGAATTCATCCCCCCCCAGCCATCCATCTTACTAAAATTAATGAATTAATTTAAGGACACTTTTTTATTTTTTAATCTTTTCCCCTTTTTGCTGGGGTAAAATCTTGCTTTTAAAAAATATTTATTTATTATTAAGTAGTGGTACCAAATCTATAAAATAAAAAAGGGGGTTTTTTAAAAAAATTTCAAACACTGGTTTTTTTTATTATTTAATAAATTATATTATGTAAAATAGGTCGGCAAACCAACGTTTTGCCCCAAAACTAAAAAACGAATTAATAGCATCAACATCAAATGTTAGTTTCGATGTTTTACCAATGAATAAACCTGCTTTTTTTTAAATAACTTTTTTAAAAAACCCCCCCCTTCAGTCCCATTTTCTAAATAAACAAAATCTTTTAAAAAATCAAATTAAAAATTTTAACGACCGACAATAGGTGTGTATAAATCTAAATTTTAAGGGGATAAACATATTATAAAAAAATTTTTGAAATAACGGTTTTAAAAAACGAACATATTATTAAAAAAAATTTTGGGTTAAAAAAAACATGGCAAGGTGTCTATTTTTTTTAAAAACATTGGTAAGATATAGGGATATGGTTTCACAATAGGGGAAACGGGAACTTTTTTTTTTTAAGAAAAAAAATGCCGTAGACAACTTTTTTTGGTCCTCTTTTGTAGATACAGAATTATAAAAAAAAAAGCACCCTTCGTACCCCAATTAGTTCAACAAATATTTAAAACGTAAAAAAAAATGTCTGGTGAGATTTTTTTTCCCGGGAAAAACAGTGGCGTAGAGGTTTTCCCAAAAAGTTTTTTTTTTAAAAAAGCAATACACAGACTGTTTTAAAAGGCACCCTTTTTATTTATTCTTAGTTACAGCAGTATCTTTAATTTATTGACCCAAATTGTCTTAAAAATCTATAAGATATCAAACATTTAATTTAAATAACACGTGTTTAAAGGCTTTCAAGTTTTACCCTTGTTTAAAAAATTTTTTAATCCCCCCAAAAATTGCAAAATTTTGAAATCACACTTTTTCCCACAAAACAAATTTTTGGGGAAAAAAAAATTTGTTAACGGCATCTTTATAAAAAAAAAAAAAAAAAATCCCCCTTTTATTGTGAAAAAAACCCAAAAACAAAAATTTTTTTTACTAATTAACGCGACATCCAAAAAAGTATCGAAAATGGGACAGACTGTACAGAACATAGCGGAAAATTTTTTTTTTTTTTAAGGTTAGGTTATTAAAGTCTTAAAAAGGGGGCGATCTATTTCTTCTATAACAATTATATTTAGGTTCAATTCAGCCCAAAAAAAAAATTGATTCGTTAGTTTAAATGCTTTTCTAGATATCTATAATTTTTTTGGATATTTGGTTAATTTTCATGATTTTGCTCGGTTTTTAATAAATGCTTAATATGAAAATTTTTTTGTTTTTTAAAATTAAAAAAAATTTTTAAAAATTGGTCATACCTTTTTTAATGTTATTTTCTTTATTACGTTACCGTTTAACCGTCCTGTTTTTTTTTTTTCCCTCAAAGTACGATATAACTTTAATTCGCATGGCGGATGCCCCATTGATGAAATTATAAATCCTGGGCCGAAAAAATACACTTATACTAAAAGTTTTTTTATGACGCTATGTTTCTTCTATCAGCAACTTTTTTTGGGTTTTTTTTGGTTTTTTGGGGATAAAAAAGGTTTAAAAATACAAAGAAATAGAATAACTGCACTTATTGCTTAAAAAAAAAAATGTGAATAAAAACCAAAAAAGGAAAAAAGGGACAACCTAAAATTTAAAAACATATATATATATATATATATATATATATATATATATATATATATATATATATATATATATATATATATATATATATATATATATATATATATATATATATATATATATATATATATTATATATATATAAAAAAAAAAACGGGGTCCTGAAACTAAACCCCTTCTTATGTAGTTTTTTTTTATTATTCACTATAAAATTTTCATATTTTGCAGACGTTACCTGTAACCCCGGTGCATTTCAGGAAAATAATTTTTTTTTAAAAGGGTGTCACAAAAAGTGTGATGTCACGAGGTGGTTTTTTTTAAAAGAAACTGTGTATTTTTTGTATTTTTAAAGGGACCTTTTATAGTCATATATCTTCCCCAAAATTTTGTTAATATCGGTTCATAAAATTTTAGAGAAAAAAAATAAAATAGTAAAAAAAAAATGTTTTGCCCCTTGAATTTAAAAAAAATAAAAATACCAATAGTGCTTGGTTAATAGAACTAAACAAAGAACTTTTTAAAATAACGTAATATTAATCGGGAGGTCATGTTTTTTGGTTAATTCCAAACCCCCGGTGTCCAAAATTTAGTGTCAAACTCTTCAAATTTAAAAAACCCTTTTTTTTCTTATTTTAAATATGAGCCCCTGTATATTTTTAGGTTGTTAGATGCAGAATTAAAAAAAAAATATTTTTTCCCAAAATTTTTAAACCCATCGAAATTCCCAACAAATTAAAAAAATTTTTGTTGAAAACTCATTCTGACATCTATTTTTTAAAAGTAATAACATTGGGGAAAAAAAATGATAGGTGGCTATGAAAAACAATTTATTAACATTGGAGTTTATTTCCCAAAAAATCTTATTTTGACGTATTATAAAAATTAAAAAAATTAATTTTATTTAAATTTAATTAAATTAATTTAAGAAAAACCTTTAAATGGTAAATAAAATAATTTTTAATTTTTTTAAAACTTTTTGGCTAACATTTATCTAACTTTAACCAACTTTTAGGTAAAAAATTTAATTATTTGGAAACTCTAATGTCAATAAACTGTTTTTATAGCCACCTATCATTTTTATTCCCAAAAGTATTACTATTAAAATACAATGCCAAAATCAGTTTTTTAGCGAATAACTTGGGTTTAAAAATTTTGATGGGGGTTTTAATTAAAAAAATTTTTTTTTAATTCTCTAAAAACCTATATAAAAGAAAAGGAAAAAAAAATTTTTTTAAAAATTTTAAAAAATTTACTAAATTTTCCCCGGTTTTTTGAAATTCCCCAAAAATGACCACGACTGATTTCTTTTTAAAATTTTTGTTTAAACTATTTAAACGGTCTTTTTGGTTTTTTTATTCATTTTAAATTAAAGGTGCAAAAAGTTTTTTTTATTTTATTTTTTTCTCTTACTGAACCCATGTTGACAAAATTTTGGGAAGATAGATGACACAAAAACCTAAATTAAAAAAAAACACAGTATTCCATTTTAAAAAAAACCCTTTTAGTCCCCACCCCTTTTAAACAACTAAAATTTAATTAGGTGAAACGTTTGTGCTAATGGGTTTGGGGAAAAAAAACAAAAATTTTTTGTTTTAATAAGTCAAACGTATTTTGAAGGGTATATAAAATGGCTAAATGTTATTTAAATTTGATCTTTCACTATAATTTTTTTTTTGTGTTGAATACATTTTTACATCAGAGATTAGTAAAGACAATGTGTTATAAATAAAATAAATTAACCTTGGGTTTTAAAACCTCTAAATTAAAAATGAGAGGGTTTAAATAGGAGATTCAACCCTTTAAATCTAGACTTTTATAGACATTTTTTAAAAAACAACACTCTAATAAAGCGATTAATTATCGAGATCATTTAAAGCGCGAGGGTTAAGGGTTGAGATCATTAATCCCAATTTAATTTCCCAGTTAGACCTTAAATTTTTTTTAATTTTTTTTTTAATGTTTTTACTTCCCAAGGGGGGGCCCAAATTAAAAGTTTTAATTGTTGTTATTCGAAGGCAAAGTTATAAATAAACGTAAAGTTTATTTTGTATATTTAAATTGTCTTCTCTGGTTTTTTTTACTAATAGAAAATCATGCATTAACTACGGCTACTAATAAAAATAACGCATTAAAATATATTGTTTAAATATATGTTCAGTATTGATGTGGCGGATTAATGGAAGGTACAAAAATGGCTTAATGTTATTAAAAATTATTTACAAAAATTATTTTTGGGATATACCAACGAACTCGAGGACTCGAATTAACGCAACGCCAGTTTGTAGGCAGGGTGTTTGGTATAGTGATCTGTTTGTATTTTTTTTCGAAAAACGCAAACAAATTGCCAGATCTCAAAAACCAAAATCAGGAAACTACCTTGAAAATGTAATAAAATTATTCAAAAATATTGGTTTTTGTGTTAATATAGGCAACATCGATTTAAATATAAACATTTATTAATATGACAGTTCCAAGCACCGGCAACAAGGTAATTTTGGAGAGTTGCTGCATTCGTTTAAAAAAAAATAAAATAGTGTTGGACGCACTTCGATGTCATTTTATCTCTTTTTAGTAGGTTGTATTATTTAATAATCCGTTTTGTAAGCTGACTTGATCAACAGCAACCGAATTGAGCATCTAAAGAAAAATGTATATATGTTGTCACTTCAGATAATAAACAAAAATAGTTTTCCGGCTTTAAAAATTTTTTAACAATAAATAATCATCGATTTATAAAAATGTAATTTATGGTGCGATGACATAAACATTGAAAAAGTTATTATTTCCGGTTTATGTTATTCAGTGTCTTTAATCAATGTTGCCGGTGCAGTGTGTTTACAAAACTATCCCTCCTTGCCCCCATTAATATATTAATGCCAAAAAAGGTTTGTTTACTTTATTTCTATCCAAGAATTTGTTGAATGTACCCAACGAGGACTTTTCACCAGGTTTTTTATGAGTGGTATCGCAGCTCAGGTAGTAGTTAATAATACTATAGCCCATTAATGCGTTGTCTAAAAAATGCTGTGAAATACAATATTTACATAATTTTAATAAAATTAAGGGTACTCGAAAAAATGGGTTAAATATCAAGAAACTCTACTTCCACGGTACCCTAGTACTTAAGCCTTAAGCCTTCGTAGCTCTTTTGAAGCCTATTTTTACAAGGCATATTTCCCCAATTTACTGGCCAATAAATTGCTGCTGCAACAACATTTTGTATGGTTTAAAATAATTACCCTAGTTAATAGAAATTAGCCTATTCGGAAGTTGATTTCCTGCGAAAATTAGTTACAAGTCACCCAAACTATGGTTAATGGTTTAAATGATCCAAATGGCATCTATAAAATGACTATTTTGGATTTTCCAGCAAAAAAAAAAAAATTGTTATTAACAAATAACTTTAAAAAATACCGTCCCTTTTTGGCAAAATCTCAAAAAGTCCCAAATGATGAATGTTATAAAAGTTTCTGAAAAAACAGGAAATTTATAAAAAGTTTTTGATTTTCAAAAATTTGGGGTTTCAATATTATTTTTAATTTAACGTTGAAAATCTTCTTTCGTGCGGCAGTTTTGGCATGCCCCCCTCTATAAAATAGGAAAACGAATTAAAAAAAAAACATTCCTTAGTTATTTTTTAAACAATAAAAATTAAAAAGTATTTATAAACAATAAAATATTGTTTTTGAAAAAATAAAAAAACATTATTTTCACGCTAACAATATGGTAAAAATACAAAAATATTTAATTTATTCATTTTTATAAACAATTTATAAACAAATGGCGGAAAACATTTAAAGAGTTATTATAAAATGCCAACTTGAAAATGAAATCAGTAAACTTAAAATAAAAAAATATATTTCAGAAACATTATTTAAATTTTTCATTTTTTTTTTAAACTTAAATTTTAAGTTGTTAATTTACAAATGAATTACTTTTTGAAAAATGATGATACAACTGTTACTATGGCGGGATCATATTTTTGAAGTGTCTTGATACACCAGAATTTTTAATTTTTTAAATTAATATTTAATTCATAATAAAATTATTTAAAAGCTATGCTTACTACAGTGGCGGCGCGCATCCAAAACTTTTTCCAAATTTCTCTCTTTTAGAATTTTTAAAATATTTGAGTTACACGGAAAAAAGAATATCTAAATTTAAGCATAATAATATTAGTTTAAGGTTATCTTAGCTTTGTATATCCCAAAATATATCTTTTTTAAATTTAAATTTAAAATGTTCATTTAAATTTATTTAAATTAAATATCACATCGTTATTTGTAACATATGAAAGATTTATTTTTATGCATGCAATTGAATCAAATTGTTACTATAAAGATTTAGAATGAAGATATCAGTAGCTCCATAATCAAAGTTTCTTTAGAAATAAATATATATTTTGTTATATTGAAGATTCTACGAATCTGAAAATTAATCGAAATGCTAGTATGTTTAAAATAAAATATCGTACTTTAAATCGAGCCTACAATTGTAGTTCTAAGAATATGATATACTCAAATTAAATATTTAAATTTTGGTTTTATTATACTCTTTGGTATAAGTAGGTTTTGTTTTATTTAGTGATATTGTAATATTAAAATGAAAATATTAACTATTTAATTTAATAATTTTAACATGTTCGGTTTAATATGCTGACATTTTTAGAACTGAAATATGTACAGGGTGTAACAAATTCGAGTGTATCCATGGGGATTTTGAAACCATGGAATACGAAGTCGGTTAAATTAAGGCAAAGTTGCGCATTTCTTTGCCCAACAAAATGCGTTTAAAATGTGTCAGATTTTCGAATAGTTCCAAAGATATACGGAAAAACCAAAATTTTAAAAAATGTATTTTTTTTTTTTCTAACCCTATTTATTAACCGATTTTAAAATTAATAACACTTTTCACATAGCCACTTTTTTCCGCTAAATATTAGTGTTTTGGGATTTCCCATTCAACGTTTCGTTTTCTGACGAACATCATCAACTTTTTTTTTTTCTTGTGTATGCCATATAGGATCTCTTTCACTCTCATTACTTTTAGCTAAGTACCGAACCACAAATCTAATATGCAAGTGTGATACATCGTTGAATGGTCATTCAATAAGAAACTCAAAACTAAAAAATCCAATATAGCGTCCAAAAAAAAATAAAGTTAATTATGGTCGTCATAAAATTAAACGTTGAATGGCAAATCCAAAAACACTAATATTTAGCGAAAATAAAGTGGCTATGTAAATGTGTTATTAATTTTAAAATCGGTTTATAAATAAGGTTAGAAAAAAGATCAATTTTTGAAAATTTTATTTTTTGTATATCGCTGGAACTATTTGGAAAAATTAACATTTTAACGGCTTTTTAGGGCAATAAATGCGCTTACCTTAATTTAACCTCTATCTCTTCTTTTTAAATCCAAGATAACTGAATTTGTTCACCCCATAATACATTTAAAGAAAGCTGCTGCACCAATAACTGAACACTTTTCTTTTTTAACGTATCCGGTTTTTTTTCCGTATTCAGTCAATTTTAGTAAAATAATGTTGTATATGACCTCAACACTGTTGACCTAAACAACGTTCTTTCATTAAAATTGGAAATACAAAAAAATATACGGTTATTTTTAAAATGATAAAAATCCATTATTACGTTTAGCTAACATTAATATAGGTATACAATTTTTTAAAATTTTTTTCGCTGTGTTAAAAAGACCATTATAATTATAACAGGTTTAGCTGACAACTACAAAAAAACAACAGGAAAAAAATCTTAACGTTTTTTAAAAAAAATATCTTGCAGAAGTTTTTTTAAAAATCTGTTAAATAACAAATTATAATTTTCATTATAGAAGAATTAACTTTAAGTTCTACTTTCTTGGAAAAAACAGTCTTGTTCTCAACTTGTAACAAATAAAAATCAGTTC
Source organism: Listronotus oregonensis (assembly GCA_019359885.1). NCBI lineage: Eukaryota > Metazoa > Arthropoda > Insecta > Coleoptera > Curculionidae > Listronotus > Listronotus oregonensis. The sequence goes on from JAHBCN010014121.1 coordinate 10,406, forward strand.
AGCTATTTTTCTTTGAACATCATTCGACCCAACAACGGGATTAGTTTTTTTAAAAAGGCCCTTTGGACAACTCCAACTGGTCTTCCTCACAAATTTTTTAAAAAAAAAAATAAACATTCGAAATGCTAAAATTAAAATATTAAGCAACACATTTTTCTGTAATAAGAAAATAGGTGGGTACATCAGATTTCTATACCAACAACAGATAAATAAAAATAAAATATAAATAAAATGCATGTTAAAATTTAATTTAAAAGTAAATTAACCCTATACATACGTACAGGGGCGACAAACTACAAGTACAAAGTATTTTAAATATAATTAATTCAAAAAACTGTTTCTCAAATCGTATACTACGTTTTTCCTAGGTACTCCAAAACATTTAACTAAAAAAGGGAAAGATCTCAGGCTTATACAATATATAGAAAGCAAGATACATAATATGTATTATTATTATACATTTTATTTGTAAGAATTTTTTTCAAACAGGTGCAGTTTGGGGTACCTATAGGCTACAGGGAATCAAAGTTTTAAAATAATATACTTAACTAAAGCAGTTTGCTTAGAATAGCTTTAGTCAATTTCATTTACCCATATTCCTAGTTGGCAATTTTAAAAAAAGTAACGCGCGCCAATGCCTTTCAATTCTTTTAAATTTCTTGAATAGTTAAATAAAAAAAATTATTTTAAAAATAATGCCAAAAATATACAATTTATTAGACATGTAGGTAGGTATATTATATATTGTTTTTAGGATACTGAATTTTATCCCTCTGTACTCATATTCTGTAGCCTGTAACAATATTAATGGTTTATACAATTTATTATAGTTTTTTTAGTCAGTTAATATCTAACATTTTATATAAACATGTTTAGTTTGAAACAAAAAACGTATGCTCCTATAGGTAAATTTATTTAAATAAAAATGCCTGTTTTGGTGACAATTGAGATCTATCGACCCTTGGTTTTTTGGACAACAGTTTTATAAAACAATGGTGTAAATACTTACCTAGGTGAATAACACTATCACATCCCCACTGTTGTAAAAAAGTCTTCAACTCCCATTATTTAATCGTACAAGCACCCAAAACAAAAACACGTGCAACGGGACTAGAACAGTCCGATTAAATTTCGCTATACCCTTCACCTTGATCTATAATCACAAAAAATGAACGGGCAAACCAAGCACCCCTTTGGTGCCAATCGGGTCATCTAGATGGACTTTCTAGAAAGAAAATTTCCGAATTTCAAAAATTTTATATTTAGATTATATTGCAAATATATTCTCAAATTGAAATCCAAATGTTTCAAATTGAACATACAGGACGCGTTCTTTAAAGGATATGTCATTTTAATTGTAAATGACCAGTTTTTATTTTAAAAGTAACTAAATTCAAAGTAAAATTATATGTTATTTTAAACTGAAGAACAAAAAGTTCAAACCAAAATCGAAAGTTTGCTTTAGACTTATTTTTAAAGTGAAAATATAAATTTGAGGATTAAATAATTTTATTAATCATTTTGAAATACTTCTTTTAAGGTGGCTTTTTCAAATAAGAATCGGTAATCTCAATTTAAATAAATATAAACAAAAATATCTAAATACTCTATTTGATAATATGTTTTTTTCTGTGTATCACTTATACTTTTTGAGATTTTTCCAAAAAGCTGGAGAGCTATTTTTTACAGTTTTTTGTTAATAACAATTGTAATTTTTTGCAGCAAAAATCCAGAATGCGTCTTTTTCTAGATGCGATTCCGGACCGTTTAAACCATCAACTATATTTTAAGGAGACGTGTAACTAATTTTTGCAAGAAATCATCTTCTTGACTAGAATAAATATAAATTGTAGCTAATGGAACTTGTTATCAAAGTGAAGTTGTCAACCTCTGCCAAACCAAACATTTTGAGGGTATTGTTTTTTTCCGCCGATACTTTGCCGTAATATTTTGCTTACAAACTTATAATGTTTTCGTTTTTTTTAATTGTTATAAAATATATTATTTGCTAATAAAAAATTAATATTTTTGTTTTCAAGTATGGCTTTTGAGTAAGAGAAACTGTGCTGTTTAAGCTATATCTATATCGTTGCTATTATTACCGTACTTTAAAGTAAATAAAACTTATTCACAGTAAAGAAGATGACGGGTTTAGCCATGATTTAAAAGAAATGAACGAAATTTAAACCTTCTTATGAGCAATTTTCTAGAGTTTACCCAAAAACTTCTAAATATTTTTAAAAATGGATCGGCTTTTGACAAGAGATTAAGGTTAGTAACTTCACAGTTAAAAAGAAACAACAAATATGTGAAAAGCAGCAACACATATAGACAACTCTTAATTACCCTGAGAAATATTATTCCAACTATTTAAGCCTAAATTTGACAGTGTAAAATTTAGGTAAAATATATGCAATAAATTGAAATAAAGACTTGCCTTGTAAAAATTGCTAAGGTTAAAAAAACTACAAAATATATAAGTCAGTGGCCATACAAATAAACAAACAATTATTTACATAAAGTGTTACTAAAATAAGTGATTTAAATTTATCACTAAAATTAAAAGATATTATTAAATGTGCTAGATTAAAAACATCAGAACACCACATTAATGTTTATTATTTGGACAAAATACGGCTTTCATTTTAAGTTTAGCTCGTACCTTACAAATGACAATGCGGGCACAGTGTGTATAATTTTAATCAAAAGATTGTAAGACTATCCGAAATCCACTGAATGCACCGGATACGAAAAAGGTGTGGCCATTGTATAAATCGTGCCCAAGGAAAACTCTAAAGCGAAACCAGTAAAAAGAGAAATCAAAGGATGTTTTTGTCGCCAAAAATTCATTGTTCTTTCAAAGCTTACCCAGGCAAGTCATTGATTTTTAAATAGAGGCAGTGTGACGCTTAAGTTTTTTAAAGCATGATAATACAAAAAAAAAATGATTAGAAAATTACAATAAAAATTTGCTTAAGAGTAAAAGTTCTTGTTATTAAGGTTTTTAAGCAGCAAAAATATGATATTTTGCTTTTCTTTCCACACTCCTCATTTGAAAAATCACTGAATTAAAACAACATTATGTAGGTATGGGCATAGGAAACCAGAAAACCTTTCAAACAAGGTGAAACTTGACCTCCTTTCCATATAAGATTTAGGGGTGAAATTCGCCCTGGCCAAGGGTTGCAGATAGGGGCTGCTCATCGCTTAAAAACTTTCTCCTCGAAAAAAGGGTATACGGGTTCAACGGTTTTTCTCCAAAAACAGGAAAAGTACTCATTAAGGGTTTTCGCTCGTTTTTGCTTAGCCACCCAGGAATTATCAAAAATAGTCTCAAAATACTGGTTAATATTATTTCTGCACAGTATAATATTAATTACATAAAATTACTACTTATGTTTTTGTTTGGTATACAATTGTACATTTTTCCTATTTTGTTTTCCCACAATTTCCCCTTACAGTTAAATTTAATTAGTAAAATCGCGGATTTACTTGGTATTAAAATAAAAAAATGGATTTTCAAAGACTTACTTAGAAATTAAATTTACCTTAGAGAATTTTTTAGCTCTTAAATGTATTTTTTTATTAACAATTTGTCTTGAGGAAAACATTAAATTTGACTTCACGTAATTGCACTATATACAACCATTACCATACTGATCACAGAAATAATATATTTTAAAAATTTACTTTATAATTTTTAAATACTTTTATATTGTTTAGTAAGGCTAAAGCCTGTAAATCCATTATGTGCCTTTGTTGCAGCCATTCCATGCTTCTACATTAGTAGGCTTGAAATGCTATACGTCGACATAAATGAGGACTATCATTCCGTATTTGCATTGACGACAACAAGATAAGCTACTAAAGGGATTGGCATGAGCCCTTCAAAAGCAGTTTGCAGTGAGTACGTCAACATATTCAATATGCTTTGGAAATAGTATCAGATTGGAGATTAGGAACACGATAATTAAATTAGAATGGGTATAACAACTTACAAACTACACATGCACCCAACTTAATAGGGTTTTTAATATAATTTAATCCTAATAGATGTTTGTTTCTAATGTACGGGGTCGATGAGTAAGTCGTTCGTTGTTAAAAAGAATTATTAGACACTCATTAGACAGCCATCCAAGTTTCAAATAAATCCATTACATTTTACTTTTAATGTCGATTAAAGCAAGACAGTTTTGTATCTTTAGAAGAAGAAGTGAGTTTCAAGTGAAGATTAAATACTAGTATATAAAAGGCTGGATAAAATTTATAACACATCTTCTCCGATGTTTGCAACTGTGTACAATTGGGTAAATGAATTTAAAAGTAGCTGTACATCCACAAGAGATGAATTTCATTCGGGACGTTAAGTGGAAGTGACTACTCCCGAAATAACTGACATAATTCACCATATGATTATCGACGAACTAAAATACTCGAAATAGTTGAGGCAATTTTTGCATGAAAAATTGTAAGAAAAATTTCGGTAAAATGGGTGCCGCGTTTACGTCCTGCGGATAATGCAGCTACCGTTTGCTCTGGTTTTTGCGCATTTTTGGGGCAATCCTTATAAGTTTCTGCATCAATACATACACAGAAAAAAACATATTATCAAATAGAGTATTTAGATATTTTTGTTTATATTTATTTAAATTGAGATTACCGATTCTTATTTGAAGAAAGCCACCTTAAAAGAAGTATTTCAAAATGATTAATAAAATTATTTCATATCCTCAGAATATATTTTCAATTTAAAAATACAGTCTAAAGCTAAGACTTTCATGATTTTGGTTTGAACTCCTTTGTTCTTCAGTTTAAAATAACATATAATTTTACTTTGAATTTCAGTTACTTTTAAAATAAAAACTGGTCATTTCCAATTAAAATGACATATCATTAAAAGAACGCGTCCTGTATGTTCAATTTGAAACATTTGGATTGCTCAATTTGAGAATATATTTGCAATATAATCTAAATATAAAATTTTTAAATTTTCATTTCTAGAAAGTCCACCTACGATGTACCCCGATTGGCACCGGAAATTGGCGGTGCTTGGTTTGCCCGTTCATTCTTGTGATTATAGATCAAGGTGAAGGGTATAGCGAAATTTAATCGGACTGTTCTAATCCTAATCCCGTTGCACGTGTTTTTGTTTTGGGTGTTTGTACGATTAAATAATGGAAGTTGAAGACATTTTACAACAGTGCGATGTGATAGTGTTATTCAAGCCTAGGAAGTATTTACCCATTGTTTTATAAAACTGTTGTCCAAAAACCAAAAGGGTGGATAGATCTCATTGTCACCAAAACAGGCATTTTTATTTAATAAACTTCCCATACGCTTTTGTTTCATAACTAAACATGTTTATATAAAATTTAGATATTAACTGACTAAAAACTACTAAGTACATTGTATAAACCATTAATATTGTTACAGGCTACAGAATATGATAAAGTGATAAAATTCAGTATTCTAAAAAATATATACATATACTACCTCATGTCTAATAAATTGTATTTTTAGGCATTATTTTTAAAATAAATTTTTTATTTAACTATTCAAAAAATCTTAAATAGAATTGAAAGGCATTGGCGCGCTATATTTTTAAAACTTGCCAACTAGAATATGGGTAAATGAAATTGACTAAAATTTTCTAAACAAACTGCTTTTAGTTAATATTATTTTAAAACTTTGACTCCCTTGCCTATAAGTACCCAAACTGCCCTGTTTGAAAAAAATTCTTACAAATAAAATGTATAATAATAATACATATTATGTATCTTGCTTTCTAGATATTGTATAAGCCTGAGTATCTTTACCTTTTAGTTAAATGTTTAAGTACCTAGGAAAAACGTAGTATACGATTTGAGAAACAGTTTTTTGAATTAATTATATTTAAAACACTTTGTACTTGTAGTTTGTCCCCCTTACGTATTATAGAAGTTAATTTACTTTTAAATTAAATTTTAACATGCATTTTATATATATTTTATTTTTATTTATCTGTGTTGTATAGAAATCTGATGACCACCTATTTACTTATTAAGAAAAATGTGTTGTAAATTTTAATTTTAGCATTTCGAATGTTTATTTATTTTTTTAGAAAAATGTCGAGGAAAACCAGTTGCCAGAGTTGTCCGAAGGCCTTCTTAAAAAACTAATCCCGTTGGTTGGGCCTCGAATGACTGTACAAAGAAAAATAGCTGAACTGATTTTTATTTCGTTACGAAGTTGAGAACAAGACTGTTTCTTTTTCCAAGAAAGTAGAACTTAAAGTTAATTCTTCTATAATGAAAATTATAATTTGTTATTTAACAGATTTTTAAAAAGCTTCAACAAGATATTTTTTTAATAAACGTTAAGATTTTTTACCTGTTGTTTTTTTGTAGTTGTCAGCTAAACCTGTTATAATTATAATGGACTTTTTTAACACAGCGAAAAAACTTTTAAAAAATTGTATACCTATATTAATGTTAGCTAAACGTAATAATGGAATTTTATCATTTTTAAAAAAGTAACCGTATATTTTTCGTATTTCCAATTTTAATGAAAGTAACGTTGTTTAGGTCAACAGTGTTGAGGTCATATACAACATTATTTTACTAAAATTGACTGAATACGGAAAAAAATCTCCTGATACGTTAAAAAAGAATGTGTTCAGTTATTGGTGCAGCAGCTTCTCTTTAAATGTATTATACAGGGTGTAACAAATTCGAGTGTATGCATGGGGATCTTAAAAACCGTAAGAGATACGAGGTTGGTTAAATTAAGGTAAAGTTGCGCATTTACTTGCCCTACAAAATGCCGTTTAAAATGTGTAATTTTTCCAAATAGTTCCAGAGATATACAAAAAAAATAAAATTTTCTAAAATTGATCTTTTTTTCTAACCTTATTTATTAACAGATTTTAAAATTAATAACACATTTACATAACCACTTTATTTCCGTAAATATTAGTGTTTTTGGATTTGCCATTCAACGTTTAATTTTATGACGACATGATTAACTTTATTTTTTTTGTGGACGCCATATTGGATTTTTTTGGTTTTGAGTTTCTTATTGAATGACCTATTCAACGATGTATCACACTTGCATATCAGATTTGTGGTTCGGTACTTAGCTCAAAAGTAATGAGAGTGAAAGAGATCCTATATGGCGTACACACAAAAAATAAAGTTGATGATGTCGTCAGAAACGAAACGTTGAATGGGAAATCAAAACACTAATATTTAGCGGAAATAAAGGGCTAGTGAATGTGTTATTAATTTTAAAATCGGTTAATAAATAGGGTTAGAAAAAATAAAATACATTTTTCAAAATTTTGGTTTTTCCCTATATCTTGGAACTATTCGAAAATCTGAACATTTTAAACGGCATTTTGTTGAGCAAGTAAATGCGCAACTTTGCCTTAATTTAACCGACTTCGTATTCCATGGTTTCCAAATCCCCATGGATACACTCGAATTTGTTCACCCTGTACATATTTTAGTTCTAAAAATGTCAGCATATTAAACCAACATGTTAAAATTATTAAATTAAATAGTTAATATTTTCATTTTAATATTACAATATCACTAAATAAAACAAAACCTACTTATACCAAAGATTTTATAATAAAACCAAAATTTAAATATTTAATTTATATATCATATTCTTAGAAATACAATTGTAGGCTCAGATTTAAAGTCGATATTTTATTTTAAACATACTAACATTTCGAATTAACTTTTCAGATTCGGTAAATCTTCAATATAACAAAATCATATATTTATTTCTAAGAAACTTGGCATGTGATTTTACTTTTATCTTCATTCTAAATCTTTATATAAAATTTGATTCAATATCATAAAAATAAAATCTATATTTAAAATAACTTGATATTTAATTTAAAAAAAAATTTAAATAAATTTGAAATTTAAATTAAAACGTAAAACTTGGATATAAAAACAAATCCTTAAATAATATTTTATTTTAAATTTATTATTCTTTTTTCCTTAAAAACACTAAAAACATGGGTTTTTAAAGCCAACGACCCAAAACAAGGATGGTAAAACAGGTTCACAAGAGTATGGCCACATAATTTTAATTACTTAAAAGAGAAAAATCCAGAACTGGAGTATATTATTGCACTAATTAAACAAAAAAAAAAAAGAAAAAAAGGCCTAATTTGAAAAAAAAAATCGGTTTCGTTAAAACAATGCAGACTTGTTTAGTTTTATAGAACAAAATTATGGAATAAAAGTTGGAACTGTTACAACATTCACTGTATTCAAGAAGAACTTATAAGCCAAAGATTAGCCCAACGTAATAAGCTTTCACTGCTTTAACTTTAAAATAGACAATAATCGTGGGGTTGACAAATATCGGTTTAAAGATAGAAAAATAAGTTTGTTATTTTAGATTCTGAAACAACCTCAAAAGTACCACTAAGATTTGGGGAAAGGTTGTATGGGACTAAGAATTTCCACACGAACGAATTTAAAATTAAAAATAGTATGTTTATACATAAATTAAATACCTTTTAAAGATTTTTTAAAAAATACAGCATTTGATATGTCTATCTTTAATAGTTTTGGAAAATACAGTGGTAGAAAGTAAAATAGATTTTTTAATGATATGTATTTTTTTTCTTAAGGTACACCTACTACCATTAAAAAAATTGTTTAAAAGCTTTGGGAAAACATCACATTTTAGAGGTCTATATGCAAAAGCTGAATCAAATAAGTACAAATAAAATAAGGTGTACTATGTTCATAACTACTAAGTAAGGAACGAAACAGATTGACATAGGCCCTTTTTTAAAAATTTTGTTTTCTTTAGATACAACAAACATTTACCTTACCTTTTAGGTGTGATTCTAAGATAAACGTGTACAGATAATGAAATACAAACAAATATATGATTGGGATTAATAAATATTCATTTGCTTTGTTAAATACTTTGTTTTCTTACATTTAAAAAATTAAAAATTCTGTTTTACAAAATGAAGAAGAGTTTTATACTCTATTTAAAATAATGTTTTAAGATTAAATAGCATCCACTTTTAACATTTAAAAAAATATATTTTAATAAAAAAAATTAAAACATTTTTTTATATTCTTTGTTTAGAAAAGAAAATGTATTAGATTTTTTTGAAATTAAAAATTTAATTAATTATCTACAACTTTTTAGTTATGACGCTTTTACATGACTATTTTTTTAGTATAATATACGTTATAAGACTCATAACACAACTTATGGTGTTATGAATCTATTACACAACAAGTTTTTTTAATAATGAAAAACAACTTCTTAACAAATATTTCTAAAATGTTTAAAATTTATTTTGTGATAGACATGAAATAAAAAGTTTCTTATTTTTTTTTATCTCGAAAACAACAAGTTACGACAATAGTTTAAAAGACAAAAAGTTTTGCATTTTTAGTTACTTAATCTTAAAAAAATATTGACATTTATTTATACCCAGTAGCGTACACCTTTCCTTTAACAAAATTGGTTAAGGTCCTTATCCCTACTTGATTAAAAAAAAATCGGTTTAAAGATATTTGAAATTTTGCAAAAACTGTTATTAAAAAATTAATCACTTTTAGCATGAAAACAATACATTTCCGGCACTACGTTTATAAAATAAAAGGATCTAAAAATCACTTCCTTAAGCTTTGCCCCGTATATACCTTTTAATAATTTATTTAAAGCAAAAATTATGGATATTTTAACACTTTTAAATAAACACTTGATTTACTTATTTAACAGTACAACCTATTTTTTAAATTTAAATTAAAATTCATTGTAAAAAAATGCCAAAATACTTTATATTGTAAATGATAGAGGCTAATTTCATTTTAACACACACTTTTAAACTGTTATGTGCACAGCACATTAAGTATTTCAGAAAATTCTTAGGACAGTTTTACGCATCCTTTGGGAATGGCTTTGCAGAGCCGGTCTCAAGAATATTGTAAAACCCTAAGGTACTTTTAATTTCGATTTTTGGAGGTTAATTTAGTTTTAAATATAAAAAATTTTTTCTAATTTTGACTAATTCCTTTTTTTTGTCGATTTAATTTTTTAAAATTTCTAAAAATCTTTTATTACTTACTGACAAATATTAAAGCAACTCAGTTATAAGCCTAGTTTATAAATTTTTTTAAACCCCTAAATCATAATTATTATATAATTAAATTAAAACTATTTAAAAATAATTGGTAAACCTAAAAATAATCCTCACTGTACAAATTTTAAAATGTCGCTAGCCTTACCCTTTAACATAAAATAAAGCGATTCTTTTTGACCAAAGTTAACTTGGCATGTACTTCGGTGTTGCCCTTTTGGCTTATTGGATGATTGGCAAACCGAAACAAGAAAACCATTAATTATTGTAAGCTTCGGTGCTCACAACTGTATATCTAATTAATTAAAAGCATCTCTTTTTTTTTTTTGTAGGATTTTTTAACACTAAACTATGTATGGTATATTAAATAACGTATTTTATAGGATAAAAGAAATTGTGGCAGTCCCAATATAGTAAGATAGAGATATCATATATTTTAAAAAATTTAATATCACCTATTTTTTGAAAAGATTTTAAAAAAATAAAAAGTTAAAAATTCAGTATTTAAACCATACTGGGATCTTGAATACAAAAAAATTGAACAAATATTTTTATTTAACAAAATAAGATTAAAGAAATTTAATGATACCCATCATTTAAGCAAATATTAACAATAAAAAAGTTTGTGAATACCGGAATATAAAAATGAAAAAAAACTTATATTTGAAATAATAATTATTATTAAAACGAAGAAAAAGTTGTGGTTGTTGTAGTTAGTCCCATTTTGACACTAATATCCATTATTGTTAGTGCTATAAAAAAAGGTAATATAAGCCTTTTTAAAATGGTAAAATCAAAATTTAAAAAATTTGTTTTAGTTAAAAGAATCGGAAAAATGTTTTTTAAGTGTCTTTATAATTTTTTTGAATAATCTGCCGTTTTCGAAATAAGTATTCGAGGTCAGGTAAAAAAGTTATTGACCCAACCTTATTTTTAAATGGAAACCCTTATATTTTAATTTAAAAAGATAGCATATTAAATTATTTTTTTAAAAAAATACAAAAAAAAAAAAGATATTGGTTTTCTATGCGTTTCTTAAACTTTATTCTTTGCTACGTAGGCTATGAAAATAAACCTAATATCCAGAAAAAAAATTTAAAATTTACTGAAATGATATTACGCAATATATTTACCCATACAAATAGTAGAAGAAATAGTTGGTACAAGAAAGTAAATTAAAAAAAATATAAAAACTGCCAAACAAAATAAAAGATTAGGATTAAAGAAAAAATAACGGGAATCATCGCAGATGTTCGTCGCCCCTCCGTTGTTTTTAATGCACTTTTGCCATCTTTTAAAACGGATTTTAATGCTTTCTGATGTGTTACTTTGTTTCGAAATCCCTCATGAATTCATTGATCAAGTTGTTGTCGAATTAAAATGACATCTTTATGAATTTAATTTTTCAACACTTTCAAAAAAATCCAGATGTTGATTAAGATCTTGGTAGCCACCAGTGTTTCTATTAAGCAGTTTTTAAAGTAAATTTAAATAATTTTTTTTTCAAAGAGCGTTATGCATAGCGGCTCATTTTTTGAAAATAAATTTGTATTTTTTTTAAGAAACATCATCAAATCGAAAAGGGTTTGATTGGAGTATGTCCAGATATCTATCTGCATTTAATTTTTTTTAAAGCGATACACCAATTTATTATTAAATAAAAAATAACTTATATTTATCCCAAATCAATCGACCTTGTTGACAAACTGGTCGTACCATGGGGTTTGGAGTTCTAATGTTTTTTATTATGTTGGTTAAGAATATTGCAACTTGTTAACCGATATATTTTGAAAATAATTTTTGTAAAAATAACGTTTTTTGTTAGATTTATTTAAAAAAAAGTGACAAAATTTCAATCTTTTTACATCATCCCAGTGGGTAATATTAACAACATAGGTAAAATATTTATTAGACGTCAAAATTTTTTGCGCTTTAGATTTTGAAATTCCAGTAGTTTTTATTTTTTTTGACGGTGGTAGATTTTTTTTTCCAAAAAAAATTTTTAAAATTTTTAAAGAAAAAAGACGAGATTCCTTATAAATCTTTCCGATAGCAAACAAAATCTGAATTTTGCTTAATTTCTTTGTTTTTTTCCCCTTTTCATATAAACTGATTATGAAATTTTCCAAAATTTGATAAATCGTTTTCAAAATTAAAAAAGAAAAAAAAATTAATTAAATGAAGAAAATTTTTAAATTTTGATTCCACCATTTAAGATGTTAAATGTGGTACAGCTTTTGTTTTTATTTTTTAACATTGTAATATACTCCGGTTTATCTTCGGGACAAATAGCACCGGTGGAAAATCGAATTTTCATTTAAAAAATATTTTTAAGTTTTAAATAATCTATTTTAAAGGATATTTAACCTATAACTTTCTTATGTTGCTATATACAACATGTCCCAGAAAAGGTAGTCAAAAAGAACAAATGGATCAAAAAATTTTTAAATTTAAAAATAGTATTCTGAAGTTTAGCAAATTTTACTCAAATCGGTATTATACAAGGCCAGTAATCACGAAGTTGGAATCGGTACTATTTATAATTTCCTAATCAAGAACATTTATTGCGATAACCATTATTATTTAGTAAATATTCCTTAATAGTTAAACTTGCCTTAAAAAAATAATAAAGG
>JAHBCN010014122.1:0-23248 GCA_019359885.1 Listronotus oregonensis
CCGTGGACATATGTATATATATATATATATATATATATATATATATATATATTATATAATATATATAGAGTGTTTGTAAGTAAAGAAAATAAAGACCCAAATATTTTTTTTATTTCTGAATCGAAAACCAAGAATAGTTTTTTTGCAAATTTTCCTTCGTTTTCAAGCGATTTCAGTATAAAGTTTTGCCAAAGAAAAAATTTTAAATCACATTGTGGGTGTCGCTAATCTTAGTTGGCGTTTTTGAACTATTACGTCATATGAAATAAAGTTTGACCGTTATTAGACACTTTGGTGCACATGCTAAATAATTATTAAATTATACCCATACACATGAACAATATCACCGTATTCTTCGTTAGTAAACTTCATTTTCTTGTGATTTTTTTTCTATAACAGATTGACAAGTGTCTGACTTTTGACAAAGGTAAACTTGATTTAATAGAACGCAATAGTTTGAAAGCGCCAACTATGATTAGGGACATTCACCTCACAATGGGATAATTTTTTTTTCTTTTGCAAAACTTTATAGTGAAATATCTTGGAAACAAAGGGAAAAATTTCTCGAAAAATCTTCATCGATCTTCATTGTTCGCCCTACCTACAATAACCCGTATATATATATATATAAAATTTTATATATTTTTTATAAATTATTTTGTTAGTTCGTAAGTGTCACGGATGATGAATGTGTGTTTTCTTTCCCGGGGAGTATATCCGTTTGTCATTTGTTTCCTTGCGGAAGTTTGCAGACGTTTCGCCAAATCGCCGTTTTAATGTGACTAACTAGTGTCAGAAGATTGACTATATATATATATATATATATATATATATATATATATATATATATATATATATATATATATATATATATATATATATATATATATATATATATATATATATATATATATATATATATATATATATATATAAAATATATATATATAAAATATATATATATATATATATATATATAAAATTTTAAATTTTCCATCACTACCCTTGACTCATCTCCGAGCAAATTTAAAAATATAGTAACTGATCCATCTTTTGGTTTCATTTTGTGATCAATTAAGTCCCAAGTGGCTGAGTGTTTATTATATTTTCTAGGCACACAAAGCAAAAATGCTTTACTTTAATGCGTTGAGTGGACAATAAAATATAATGCTCCTATTTCTTTTTACCAATCAGGACCACCTTATGTCATGTTGACGACGACTAGGAGCACTAAGGGCAATGCTGAGTTAAAAGTTTCAAAATGTCATATCTAATATAATATTTTTATTACATCATATAAACTATAACGTACTGACTATACATTAGATTAGGGGATAAGGGTTTCAGCGTAAAAAAAAAATTGTTGCGAATTTTTATTAACGTATCAATTGGACAAATTGATTTAAACCTTTTGTACGTTATTAAGTATACTTTAACATTATTTTTTTGGCAATATTAAAAACTAGCCGGTGAGAAAGTTTGTCCGAGAACGTCTTGGAAAAAAAAAGAATTTGCGGTGTTCACTATATCTCGGTCGAAAATTATCTGAAATCAAAAATCATTAAAATTTAGTCATTAAATCCTCCCCCCATTGTTCTCTGGCTACATTTTTGTTTTCATTTAAAAATTTATGGTGGTCATCTAAACCCCCTTAATGTAAAATAAATCAACTAAACGTTGGGGGATGGTATTTTATATGTAGAAAATTTGTACCAAATTTAAAATAAATCGGTAATGTAGTTTTCAAAGGAAAATGAACACAAACTTTAAAAAGTAATTTTAAGAAAAACCCGTTTAATAATAACATTTTAACTTTAGCTGTCAGAGCTATAGTGTTGAAGGATAGGAGACTAACTAGACAATAACTTTAATAGTTTTGCTCAGATCGACTTAAAATTTTGAAAAAGTATTCTTAAAATGTTTAACAATAAGAAAAGACAATTAAAAAAAATCGATTTCTCGAAAGTGCAAACCCCCCTCCCCCTTTAAACAACTAAATACACTACTATTTTGATATTTAAATAATTTCTATATGGGATAAGTCAGTACGTTTTTTTTTTTATTATATATTATTATCTTTTATGGCCTTTGGGATTTGAGTCAACATATTTTTAATCTAGTAGGCACCTTTTTGTCAGGCTAGGAAAAATTGATTTTCGTAAATGGTAATTTTTCTAATAAAGCATCATTATTGAACACATAATTTAATGTTTAGTTTTATTTCTTATGGATTATTCAATTCAACAACGAGTTTTTTTAAGTGAAAACATAAAGAGTAACTTAAAAAAAGAATATGTAGTGACAGTACATACCTATAAAAACTCTAAAAGAGTTCTGCGAGAAATATTTGGGGATTTTATTTGGCTCTTAAGGTCCCCGGACTTAACTGCACCAGACTTTTTTCTGTGGGGTTATTTAAATTCAAAGCTTTTTGTACCTTATCCAGAAAGCACCCAAGATCCTAAAGTCCGAATTTCTGAAGGGGTCCGGTGAATAGATCAGGTTTTCCTTTATCGTGTCATAAATCATTTCTTGTCAAATCTTAAAAAGTGCATTGAAGTTAATGGCATTTACTTAAAAGCCGTAATTTTTAAAACTTTAGATAAGTCGTATGTTATAGTAAATCCCAAAGAGTGAATTGTAATTAAGTGTAATAAAATATTAGTTTTATTAGGTTTTAACAATTTTACTGGGCAATTAAAATGGGTAGTCTATTATGGGGAACCCTGTATAAACCATTCGTATTGATGTGTTCTGCCAATAGCGCAAGGTCCTAGACAGACAGAAACAAAGCGACATTGTATATACTGCTACTAAAGTTAATTCCACTTGCCTGTGCATATTAATGTAATAAAAAAAAATAAAAATAAAAAAAGTAATTATCCTATAGAAAGAAAGCTTTATCAACATACTATTTCTTGATTTGAGATACTTACAAATAAATAGGTATTTTTCATGATAAATCTAATTAGAAATAGCTATTCGTGTAATGGTATGATTTTACACCATAAGAAGCGTTAACAAAATGATATTATAGGAATATTCTACTTGAAAAACGGTTTCATCGAGCATGTTAAAAGTAATTGGATAATAATTATTGTAGACAAAATGATAATTTTTGGTATTAATAAACATTATTGCATTACAAGCATTACCCACGCTCACGCCATTCTGCAATAAAGTATTTTATTAATTAAACATACAATTAAAACATCTGTAGAAGTTACAATTATTATTATTTTTTTTTTTAAATAAAATAAACATGAATAATTTCTATCGAATTTGCGGTAGGCTCTAGGTGAAACATTGTAACAAATTTAATTTAAAATAAAACACTCGGTGAAAAATTTAAAATTTTTTTTTCAGATAGATCTGCCCCTTTTTCGGTCCCCGCCTTTTTTAAAGATCTTTTTAAGAAGAATGAGCTTAAAAATAAAATAAAATTATCTTAAACTTACACAGATGGCCTATAGTAAACATTTTTGGCACTAAATGATTTTGATTGCAGCGTCTAAGATGGGCTTACCTACAAAATCTGTTTAGTTTTGTTAAGTTGTCTTTATTGCTTATAGATTTTTAATGGCCAAAATTTCCAAATAATCCATTTGTTTACCCTTCTGAATGTTATGTAATAACTTTACATCCCCATTTTAAAAAAAAAGATTATTGTCTATGCAGTGTTCCGCAAACCGGTATTTCTTTGCTGTGTAAATTGAATTTATCTGTTCTTTTTTCTATTCTGTAAAGAACGCCCTGTTTGCCCTATATAGGTTGGTCACACTTTTACAACATATTTTATATTTCCGGATTGTTGATTCTTGGACTTGTTTCTTTTTATTTACTAAAACCCTTGCCAAATTTTTTTATTAACTGAAATAAAATTTAAATTTCCCTAATTTGCGAAAATTATTCTAATTTTTTTTTTTAAAGAGACATAATTTATAGCAAACCTTTTTTTAGCCTTACTATCATTTAAGTAATGTGTGTATAAAAATTTTTGAATATTTTTTTTTTTTTTTATCAGTTTGTTGTGATTAGGGACTTATCCATTTTTTGTAGCTATTGTTTTTATTATATTGATTTTTTTAGGTAGTTTTCTTGGCTTAATGGAACATTTAAAAACCCGAATCATACTATGGAAGGCCGACTTTTTATTTGCCAAGACTAGTTAAATTTGCATGTATAATTGTACTTTGTGGTTGGTTTACGGAAAACATAAAAATCAAGTATTGTTTTTAGGCAATTTTCAAATCTAAAAAGTTAAGGAGTATTTTCTTCCGTTTTATTGTAAATTTTAAATTTTTTTTTGTTGGTGTTATTTATGTATGTTAAAAAGGGGGTTGTCATCTTTTCCCAGTCCATAAAAAAAAATGTCACCCCGTACCTCCCAAAAGTAAACATATTTACAAAAACCATTCAAATTTGTGGAAAACAAAAATTTTCGAAGTTGCCATAAACACTTCGGCTAAGAGTGGACAAAAAGGGCTTCCCATGGACCCCGTTAGTTTGTTTAAAAATTTTTTTATTAAATTTAAAAAATTTGATCTAGACATATTTCTATGTTTGATTGGGTTTTTTTTTATTGGAGTATGTTAAATTACTATTATTGATTAATGTTTTTAAAAAGATTTAAATTTTGGGTATAGGGTTTGGGGAAAAAAAGGTTTTTGTCGAAGAAATTTTTCTGTTTTAGGGGTTTTAAGTTTTTTTATCTTAATTTTTGAGTTTGAAGTATGAAGGACACATGACCTTGGAATTGGAGGTTTTAAAAATTTGAAGCTTTTTGAAAAGGTTCTTGGTATATTATCATGAAGTTTGGGATTCCTTCTGTTTGCATTACTCAGAGAAAGGGTTTTTTATTAAATTTTGCTTTAATTTTTTATTTTTTTTGTTTATAGTCTATGGAATTGGGTGGGTGTTTTTGAAAAACTCAGAGATTAAGCCATTTTCTTTTATATTTTCTTTTGATTGAGGGTTTTCTTATCCAATGATAAAATTATTAGGGATTTTTTTTTACCTTTTATTTTTATTTTTTTTGGGTTTTTATTTTCAGTTTTGACTATTTAATTTATCTTGTAAAGGGTTTTTAGAATCAAAAAATTCGGTTTTGGGAACATTTTTGTCTTTGGGATTACATGTTTTGGAAATTTTAAGGCCTTTTTTTTAAAATATTTAATTTGAATTTTCAAAAAATTTCATCAGTAAGATTGACAACCGTCATAAAAATTTAAAAATTGGATTTTCATTATGTTGGTCTATGACGTTTTGTTTACTTGTTTACCTTGTCTCAGTTTTCCAACTTTTTAGCTGTTTATGTTTGTTTGGGGTTTTCCCGGTTCTTTATTTTTTCGGTTTCTTGAAAAAAAGATCTTGAAAAGTTGTGAAGAAAAAATGTCAGATCTTTCTGAAAAAAATTTTTGGGAAAAAAAATTTTAAATTAAAAAAATTGGTTGCTTAAAATCAACGAAAGTTTTTAAAAAAAAATTGGGACAAAAAAAATTTTAAAAAATTTTGCCATCAAAATATTTCGTTTTTGTTAAGAAATTTTTAAGAAATTTAAAAAGGTTTTTCAATGGATAAAAAATTTTTTTTTTGTAAAAAAATTCCCCAAATTATAAAAAAAAAATTTCATTAATTTAAAAAAAAATATTAACCAAAATTTAAAATTTAATTTTCAATTTTTCCAAAAAGCCAGGTGTTTTTTTTTTTTTTTTAGGCTTTTATCGAAAATTTTTTTGTTTCTTTGGTTATGTGGACTTCGGTTATGAAAATGATTTAAATATAGAAAAGTTTTTAAAAATAAACCAAAAGAAAAAAAATTTTCTAAAAATCGTTTAAAATTTTTAAAACTTTTCGGTTAAAAAAGTAAAAAAAACATTCTTTCTCAAACAGATCACTTTGAAGAATCAGTTCTCCAAAAGTTTTAAATAGTGGGGAGTTTGGTTTTCGGTTGGCAACAAACTTACGGTAGCTTGGTGGCCACGAGGGCCCCAGGTAACAAGGAAAGCCCTAGCCGGGTTAGATGGTTGTGGTGGATTTTGGAACTCCAGGTTTTAAAGATTTAAGAGCTGGGTGCAAAGTTTTAAAGCTTGGTTACAAAAAAAAGAAGGAAACAGTTCAAAGACCTGCTTTGATTTACTCAGTACGGCCCAGTCGAAAAGGGTAAGGTGGTGGTCAACTCAAGAATTGCAAACTCAACAAGACCTGGAAAGAATAGACCATGGAGGATAGCCTGGTAGGTTCTGCCAGGGGTGAAAACAATACATGTGTGGTGCCACTGTGAAGCCCATGTAGGCTTAGGGTGACTAACGGTGAGGAAAAGCCAAAACCGGCAAGATATATGGAGTGGCCAGTGTCAAGACTCTGGAGTCTAGCTAAGAAGACAGGCCTGGACAAGGTACTCTACAGAACGATAGGAGAAACCGCAATAAATCTGATAAGGTTGCAGTAGTGGAGGTCATTTTTTCCATATCCTCTCAAATAATCTAATCTAAGGTTCGATTAGAGTTGATCAACTTTATCGGATCAACGAAAATCAGATGAAAATAACTGTAAGAACGTAAGTTTCAGCAACAAAACTTAAACGCTTAAAATAAAAATTAGTGTTTGTACAGTTATTTTCATTAGATTTTCGTTGATCCACTAAAGTGGATCAATTAAAATCGAACCGAATGCGCCTTAAACAAGGGAATAAATCGGATAACAACCAGTTTACTAAAATACTCTAACACTATACCTTACCATTTCTTTTCGAGTCGACACGACATGAAAATTTTATTGCTTAATTTTTATTAACACTATCAATAATATATATAATAATTTTTATTATCACTACAATAAAACATTCGTTCTTAACGCTTAGAAAAATGCCTATTGCATTTTATACAGAAAAAGCAGTAAAAGCATTGTATCCCCGCGATAATATTTTTTTTTTTAACTTTATGACAACTCACGAAGGTTATTATATATGTATATTATATCCTACGGATTATAATACATATATAAACCTAAGTACCAAAGTACCGTGAGTGTCGGGTTTTTCCGGTGTTTAACCCATTTCTTCCCCAGTTGTTCCGTCAACGTTTCCAAGCACTGAAACATGCAAATGTTGCATTTCACACACCTTTAGACAACGCGGTAGTGCCACCACGGACTGCCGACGTTATTTTAAATAACTACTACCTAAATATGGTCGCCCCGGGGCTGGGATTCAAACCCCGAATCGCCGGCGCGCGAGCCAAGGCTCTGACCACTACGCTACCGGACAGACCCCGGGTTTCTTTCGTCAAGAGTATTGCTGTAAAACAACTATACAAAATTCACAAATGTCTTACACTAACTCTTATTTCTCCAGTATGTGACATAATTTACTCTTACGCAAAATTCTTTAAAGCGTAAATTTTTGCAGGTTTTGCAAAACAACCGTCAATTCCATAGTTATGACCTTACAAGGTTTAGAACCAATTAATGGGATTAAAACGTTTATTTTATGTAAATGAAACCGCTTAGTTCGTTTTAAAGTTAACATATTTATTTTTATTAGGAAAGTCCGCAAAACATACGTGTAGAATTTTTTTGAAAGTACAGGATGGTGTGTCTCGACGGATTTTCACGGCATTGGAAAAACTACAAGAGATAGAACAAATTTTCAAGTTTGATTTTTATAACAAATCTATATAAATATATGTATATACAGGTGTCGTGGTAGACTCCTTTATTGCTTTAAATATTTAAATTGGGAAAAAATATTTAATACAAAAGTATTTGGGTTTTTGCTGCTCTATATTTTCCGAATAACGTTATGTTTTCAGGGTGTATCAAAAAGTCTGTACAATTACAAAGTTCATTTGTTTTAAAATGTCCGAATTTAATTTTTATTTTCTATAAAAATTTTGATATTTTTTTATTTAGCATATCATACCCCATATTTAACTGAGGATATTTTATTTAAATAAAATTTTAAAAGACAAAATCCGCTTATCCTTAATGCTTAAGTTTTAGGGGTTTAGGGTTTTTTGAAAGTTAAATAACCAAAATATAAAATTCAAAACAGTTTTATTATTCTGTACAAAAATAAAAAGTTATTTTTTTTGTTTAAATTTTTCCTTTTTCTCTTGTCATGTGACATTATAAAAAATTAAAAATTTAAAATGGTGTTTTATCACCCCAAAACCGCTAGAACCTGAAACGTAAAACAACTTTAAACATAACCGATTTTTTTCCCTTTTTTTAATTTTGAATTTTAATATCTCGAAACAATTTTAAAATAGGGGATACATCCAGAAAAATATCAAGAAATTTTGAAACAAAAAAAAAAAAAATAAAGTCATTTTTAAAAAGACCTATCCGGAGGTTTTTTATACACCCTGTATACATAAAAATTTTTAAAATATAGACGCAAAACCAAAATATTTTTTACAAAACATTTTTTTAATTTCAAAATTTTAAAAAAATAAACGGGGTTATTTTTAAATTTATATATATATATATATATATATATATATATATATATATATATATATATATATATATATATATATATATATATATATATATAAGTAAGTCTGTGAAGTGTAATTAACCAAACTTGCCTTATCCCAAAGTTGATAATAAATAAGATAAGGTGTCAAACTTTAATTTGTTTTTTTTTAATAATTTTGACAACAGCGGTACAAAATTGATTTGGTTTGAGGCAGAAATTAACGTCCATATTTGATTGCCAAGGCTAGCTACGGTCTACCCACTTGCTTTAGATGGTATAATTTTTTTAAGCTTAGTGTATTGACTGTTTATTAAAAATAATTTACTATCCCTCTGCGTCAAAATGTATGCTTTATTTGTCTCTAGGAGCAACTGTTTTCGGATAAATGCATTTTAAGGACCCGCATTTTCCTATGGAAATGATTTTCTACCAATTTTCAAACGTTGAAAGGTAATATTTTTAACACGTTGATTAAAAGTCTCCACGGACAAAACCGAAAATTCTCTAACCCCCAAAACCAGGCTCAAAATTCTCCAAATTCCTTTGACCTTTAACGCTGATTTTGGGGGGTTAGAGGGTTTGGGTTTTGTGCCATGGAGACTTTATTAGCGGGGTTGAAACTATTACTTTGCAAAGTTTAAAAATAATTATCAAAAATCAGTTTCCATAAAAATTGGGTCCTTTAAAAGCATTTATCTCGAAAACAGTTGCTCCTAGAGACTTAAATGAAGTATACATTTTTGACGCAGAGGGAATTATACTAACTTCTTTTTTAATAAACAGGTCAATACACTAAACTTAAAAAAAGTTATACAATCTAAAGAAAGTGGGGTAGACCGTAGCTAGCGCCTTCTACCAGCAACAACAAAACTATGGACGAATTTGAATTTCTCGCCTCAAAAAAACCCCAATTTTGTACCGCTATGTCATTTAGTTCAGAAATTATTACAAAAAAAAACGAAAACAAAATTAAAAGTTTGACACCCTGTATATATGTATGTACTTCTAAAAAGGAGTTGTCCATTAATCACGTGTATATTTTTGGTACAAAGTATCCTAATCATTTAGGAATATTATCTCTAAATACAGGTAAGTATAAGCTTATTAATTCTGGAAAATAAAGAACCGTGATAAAAATGTCATGGCAATGGCGAGTGGAGCTCACACGCCGCTTTTCAATTGTTTGGAAATTGCGCGTTCAATGACAAAATAAATACACGTGATATCTCACTAAACCATCCCTCCCTCCTTGATATTTTGTGATTTTTTTAAACCCTCTCCCCCCTCTTTTGAGCCTCACGTGATTAATGGACGACCCCAAAGCAATAGGCCCTCATAACTCGTCGGTGGCCAAAAGAGGGTAAGGTGTAAAAATGTTTAAATCTGCGGGTGATGTTATTCCGCAGACATAAGAAGCAAGCAGAGTCTGATTCAAAATATATACAGTGCATACAAATAAAAAGGGGAAAAATACTTTTTGGTTAGGAAGAGAAATCCGAAGATTTTCGAAGCCGCAGTGGCTATTGATATTTTACCGTACTTAACGGCTTTTTAAGATATTTTTAGAGTTCCTTATGTGCACTAGTCTAACTTTTAATAACTGATGACTTTAAATAAGCCGACGAAAAAAAAATTACTAAAATGCTGAATCTAGCTTTATGGAGGCCAACAAATTACCTACAACGACTAATTACTCACTGTGAATTTTATAAAATTATATTTATGACTATAGGGGTGCAATGTTTCTTTCTCCATGATCCTCAACAAAGACGATTTACCGTACCAAACATAGTATTTTGTAATGCCGTAATTATTAGACCTAGATGTATTTAAAGAAACTACCCAGAATTATTTTTTCCAAAATCAACAATATTTTTTTCCGTGTAGTATTTTTTATTAAAAAAAATATATTTTACTTAAACTTTTGTTACCAAGGAAGTAAAAATGCTTTAATAAAAGAATAGTAATCATTGTGCGTTACATAAAAAAACTTTCTTAAAAAATGAGGTGTGGATGTGTCATTTGTAAAATCCATATAATTATCAATTATGAAACATTTCCGCTAATGTTTTATTTAATAAGTAAGGAGTTATGGTCAGTTTTGTTCGCCCACTGAACTAATATAAATCGTGGGAAAAGAATGGATGGTAATGAATACTGGACTGTATATTCTTTTATTAATACAATTTTGTATTATTGTAATATAGGCACTGTGTCACGACATGATTGCATTAGAAGTTAATGCCAAATAAATTGTATTCTAATGTATTTTTTTCGGTTTTCTTTGTTGTTCTCGAGCAACACTTTTAATAAAACAAAACTACTGTTTACTTTGCTAATTACGAGGTAAGGTCCAAAAGTTTCCAGCCTGTAGTAAAAGGGACGGTGAAAGAAAAGAACTAAGCATGTTATTTTTTTAATATAATCTCCTTGTTTATCTATACACGTATTACATCTTTCTTGTAACAGCTCTATTCCTTTTAAAAATATGGTTGTGTATGTAGAAAAATAAGTATTTACCCTTGATTTCTTTATCATTGTTTAACTTCCTCCTTCGCAAGTCAGATTTAAGTTTAGAAAATAAATAATAGTCGCTGGGAGCCAAGTCGGGGCTATAGGGCGGATGAGCGATTTCTCGAAACCCAAAATCGCGTACAAAAACTTTGGCAATTGCAGCTGTGTGAACGGAAGCATAGTCTTGGCGAAGACGAACACCGCGTGCCAATTTTCTCCGCCTTTTCTCTTTGATGGCATCTCTTAAGCGGTGGAGAAGAACTACATGCCCTGGTTTCCTCCACTCAATGGACTCCCTCCTTTTGACAAAGAATTATAGTACAGGACCACAGTCTTATCCCCTGTTACACTAGACTCCAATACTCTCTTGGGTTGAGGTTGTATTCATTCAAAAACTCCTGGCAACATCGCACACGTTCTTGTTTCTGAACAACGAAAATAAATCGTGGCACCCATCTTGCACTAACCTTATTCATGTTTAAATGTTCATGAAGGATTCGTTATACGGGGATTTTGGAGAATCCCAGCCTGGCTGCAATTTCTTTTGTCTAGAGACGTCAATCACTAAAACCTCCGACTCCACAAGGGCGGTAATATCCGGGGTAATGATTTCTGCAGTCCGGCCGGAAGGAGGGTCATCTTTAAGCGTTTACTGAACCAATTTAAATAATTTAGTTTATTCTCTTACGGTCGAGTAAGATTTCCCGTACACTCCATCCAATCGTTGTTTGATTTCTATTGACGAAGGAAGGGCACTCTTCCTTCGTCAAGAAATTAATGACAATGTATCCAATTTTAAACACCGCGAAAACACTACGACTGTGTCTGCTTTAACCCAAGATCTACACAAAACTAGCTGAATTAAACAGTCGATTTTGTACATACGCTAATATTAGATGTTCAGTCATACGACGAGCAGTGGTGAAAACGATTTATATAATTCGAACCTGGTCAGGCCGGAAATTTTTGGTCCCTATCTCGTAGCATCAACTTTATTTTTGTTAAATTGTAATAGATATTTATGTTATAAGAATCATCATGGTACGAGCCGGGAATATTATAACACGGAGTGTGTCATAATGATCGTTTATGATCCGCATTGCATACAATATTTTATATTCCGACGATTTTTTAAAAAATTCATTTCTTGTTGCATTTGAGTAAATAATGTAGACGTGACCTAATTTCAGTAATGTGCCTAGCAACCTAAGATAACAACGGAATTGTTCTCATGTCATTATCAAAGTTAAATTTATTAAAAAGTTTATTAAGCATTGAAAAATTAATGATTTACCCCCAAAAATTTAAAATATAGCTAATTGTGGAGTTATTACTCGACACGTTGTCAATTAAAAGAAATGTTGACATCAGTAGGTTTAGTCACCTGATTACGTTTTTAATACGAAACTCTGACTCTTACAAACCTAAAAAGGTCAGAATTTTGACTAAAGAAACTATTTTTTTACAAAGACGACGGAGAATGAAAATTATTTGCAATTAAAGGTGTCAATGATAATAGGTATAAGTGGAGCATGCCGAAAAAAGTAGCTAGTGAGAAATGGAAGTGTGTACAGGGTGTCCTATTTTCGTGTGTTTTACGGGGCTTCTCGCTTATGAGTGAAGTTACAAAGATGCGGTTTTCGCGACACCATGCTACTTTTTTGTCAAACGAAAGATGCCGCAAACAGATTCGTCCTAGCCCCCTTAGTTTCTTCGCTACAGAGTGAATTTAAAAAAGTTGTATTTTCGGTTACCCCTCGTATCTCAGGTATCTGATAACTTATCGAAAAGATAAAAACGGGCCCTTATAGAACTTTTTACGCAGAATATAGTGGCGTACTTGAAGCTTTTCTCGGATTTACTTTCTATGAGATATTAGCCAAAGTTGCACTTTTTTAAATGGAACACCCCGTATATTTTTTGATCATATTATTTGCCACACTGAGAGCTTTCCAAAAATATAATATAGTCGAAACTTATTTTTATAAACAGCATAAAAACATGTAATTATTTACTTTTTAACATAGGCGGCTTAAATTAATGACATTCAAATTAATCAACGTCAAATGATTGCTATTGAATTTTTTAATGCTAGTTCCTAGATTATCGTTATCATTTATCTAAAAAATATTTCACAAAACCAAAATTTTGAACATTTTGAAAAGTATGATATGAATAGATGTTTCATATTATCCAACGGGGACGTTGATGAGACGGCGGAGCTTTATCTAAATATGTAGGTACGTTAGAAGAACGACCTCAGATACCTGAGCTACGGGGGGTTACCGAAAATACAACTTTTTTAAAATCACCCTGTAGCGAAGAAACTAAGGGGTCTAGGACAAATCTGTTTGCGGCATCTTTCGTTTGACAAAAAAGTAGCACGGTGTCGCGAAAACCGCATCTTTGTAACTTCACTCATAAGCGAGAAACCCCGTAAAACACACAAAAATAGGACACCCTGTACACAATGAAAGGACTTATTTTAGAATTTTGTAGTACCTAGTACAAAAACCAATGTTTCCCAAAAATTTTTTGTAACGCCTGGCGATGTCAAACAATTAAATATGATGCAATTGGTTTGACCCTATGCATCAATGAGACCCAGCGATGCCGAAAATCTCGTTTTTTTTTTTGTTCTTTAGAAATAGCAAATATACAAAGCAGCCAGTGGGTATTTATAATTTTGGAAACATGTGCGAGACAATTGCTTCCTTTTTAAAGTCACCTTATTCTGCCGAATATACTGGGCACTGTTTTCAAAGGTCTTCGACTTCATTGCTGGCCGATTCCGAAGTGGATTTTCGCACCGGTAAACGCCATGGTAGCTGGAAAAGTGACACAGTTGCTGAAGGATATATAGGGAACTTATGCGAAAATATAAAAAGAATTTCGGTATCCATTTTTGGAGGAAAAATCATCATTGGGTGTTTTACCGGTTAATTTCTCTGCACAAAAAACTGAGAATTTAAAAATTAACAACCAGAATAATGGGACAATTTTGACGCCTATGTCTAACAGTAATATAACAAATTGCAATAATGGAGCATTGAATTTTATTCGTTAAATTTTGTTGTTTTCAATAAATTTTTCATATTTTGCCTATTATTATAGTACTCAATTTAATAAATAATGGAATTTTGACAGTAAAAATTAAATCCATAGGAATGGCATTATGACACGTCAGAATATCAAAAGTACTTAAGTATACTAAATACCACAGAAAACTAAACACTTCGTATTCAAATTTCAATTATAAATACAATATGCCTTGAGTGCGAAGATATGATACAAGTTCGCCAATTAGAGAAATTAGTGGAAGAACAAACTGATCTTTACGTACCATTTAAGGATGTTATTAAGGACACAAGGCATCGCACAGTGGCATGATACAAGGTAGACTGTTTCATAAATGGATACAGAATGAGGTGCCATTGTAGATGTTAGCGGGATACCTCTAGTCTTTATTAAAAGTGACATTCAAAAAGCAGTGGAACCACATATTCTTCCCTATCTTAAGACGATCGTAATTCCCATTTTTTTATCAAGAAAACACAAAACCACATGTGGCCTACAAGTTCGCCTGATCTTTCCAATCGGCGACACCCTAGATCGCAGATTTCTGAACTTACGGCTTCTTAGACTCTGGTAACAGTTAGACAAAAGGTAGAGGTAGAGTGGAATAAGATATACCAAGAGGATTAGACAATTTCATCACATCGATGACCAGACATGTCAATGTGTGTACAAGAAATTAATGATATTTAGCCCATAATAAACTTAATTCTGTTATTGATTATCTGATATGGCTTTATATTAAAATTATTAAAACATATGGATATTCATAGATGTTTACCTTTTTTTTGTCAGTTTAAAAATTTATAACATTTTAAAGTATGTAAAACTTTGTGTACTTGACGAAGACATCCAGTTGTATCTATTTGTCACAAGTTAACTTAAGTGATGCTATATTGAGGTATTCACTTTTGAATACAAACGCGGTTCAACATAGGAAATTTTACGCAGGAAAAAGGCATTTCTTCAACAATCGTATTTATTTTTTATTTTATTTGTTTGATTGACACATTCCACTTATATTTACAATGTTTGACATATGTTTTATAATAAATGAACACTCATTTTAAATCAGAAAATCCTTTTTTGGGTATATTTAACAAATTCATACCTCTTAAATTGAAATTTAGAAAAACAATTAGATACGTGATAAGGAAAAAAACTAAGTGCATATTAATTAAAAACCAGCATTTCATTAAAGTTTTAATAATCAGTAATGAACCAGCGAAATTTATTCCACAAAAGAAAGTAAAAACAATCACCTTTTTATTTTTTAACCAAAAGTAAATTAGCGGTTAAACCTGTTGCGTCAATACATTTTTTTGTTATTTTAGTAATTGTAATATGTAAAAGTTATTTTTGTCAAGAATGTACATTTATTTAAAATATTTATCACGTGATATTTTTCAGGTAAAATAAAATATTTGTTTAAAGCATAACTGTAGGTAATATTAATAATAATGATACACGCCCATACTCAATTAATATGTACTAAATAGGAAGGCAAATAAATTTTAATAGTTCATTTAAAATCTCGTTTATGTTTTTAAAAGGCATGTTGGACCAAAATAAAAGTAATGCACAATTTTGCAATTTAGACACTGGCAATATCAGTCTGACCCACATTACCTGCCTTAAGGTAATGTTCAGTTTAAAATATATTATGTATACTAGGTAGAAAAACAGATATTATGCCAGAGAAAAAAAAAACCTAAGGTTGTTCCGCCGTTACAAAAAGATCAGTAAAGGGTTTGTTCCAACCCCGAAAAAAAAATCGTTTAATGTACGGTCACGCGCAAGCCCAGTCAAATAAATCATTTTATTTTGCATTTTTGTAAACTTTTATTATATTTATAAAGTAAAATTTATAAAAAGCTTCATTGACAATGGGGCCTAAATTCTATAAATGAGTTTTTTATGCTTTGTTTTTCGGCGATCATTTATTTATTATCAATAAACACAATATTATGCATTAATGCCTCCATTAATGCATGATTTTTTACTAATAAACGATTTTAGTATGAGCATCTGAAAAGACACAATAAACATTGACGGCCGAGTGACGACCTAGTTTTTAAATTTAACATCAAACTTAACAATGATTTAAAATAAGAAAGAATGAAAGAAAACTCTTGGCAACAGGGCAAAACTTTAATGTTAACTATTTGTCAAAAAAAAAATTAGTTCGGAATTTTGCGAATTAAAAAAAATAATTACCTTGCACAGACTTAAAAAAAAATAGGTTTGGCGTTCCAACAAAGTTATTTCATTTTTTTCACAAACAAGCAGTAGAATTTTATTAATAGCTCAGGTAACCAGTACTGCAGAACTTCTTTAAAATTTTTTTAACAGGTTCTATAATATAACTCATGCCTATTACATTTTATTGATAAATTTAGGTAGTATTATATCTAGAGTAGACAAAATATTTGCTTTCTTTTGCTAGAAAATTTCTTTTTTAAGTTAATAAATATTAGTAAAACTATTTACTTGATCAAAGAATATTTCATCGAGATGAAAAAATGTTTGTTTTTGTCATTTATAGGGGTTTGGAGTAACTCAAGAGCGTTTTGTGCGATTTTACAGTGTTACGGTGATGAAAATTGCCATGGATTTTACTTGCCATTTTTTATTATTAAACTTTCAAAGCGGACCATGCTCTAAGGCGCGGAAAAATTTTTGTCACTAGAAAACTACTTAAATTATCCTTCGCAACTTTCGAGCATATCCTACTAGAGGTAGTCTTGCAACTTGGTCGTGCAAACAATGTGCGTGAAAAAAAAGGAATAAAAGTACAATATTTAGCTTCCGCTTAACATGCTATTTAGTCTGCGGGTAATGGTATATACTATGCCTAGCGAGGTATATATACTCCCAAAATAAGAGTACAACTTTTTCCCGCTCTACGTGCTGATTGGTGGGCTGGGAGGAGTATATACCTTGCTCCTCGTGCTAATTAGTCGGCGTGATATATGCTATTCAGCACGTAGAGCGAGAGAGAAATATTGTACTCCTTTTCTTCTTTTTTCTTTACGCATATTGTTTGCACGACCAAGTTGCAAGACTGCCTCTAGTAGTATATATTTAAAAGTTTGGATGGATAATCTGTGTAGCTTTTCAGTGAAATGTTTTTTTCTTAGAGCATGTTCTGCCCTGAAAAGTTAAACAAAGGAAAATGTCAATTAATGTGCATAGCACTTTTTATCACGGCAACACTGTGAAATCGCACAAAACTCTCATAAGATACTCCAAACCCTTTAATGCTTGACCAGGAACTCACTTTGGCGTGCGCGTAAAAATTATTAGTATTTCTAAGCTATAGCCGCGGTGGGTTTATGTAATCCACCATATTAAATGGGTATTTTTTGGCCCTTAGGATCTATTTTAGACAAATGGAATAGCTTCTTCTTTACTAGACACTGTTTTATTAAATTTTATTAAAAAAAATGGTATCCTCATGAAATCCTAAATTCGTTTTTTGTGATGGCAGTTCACGTGTTAAGCGTAAATACTCAAACAACACAGCAGTTTTAATGTCAGCAGCAGACATAATACATTTAACCCGATAGCAGTATAGATTTGGATTTAAAAAGAATAAAAAGTAAAATTCGTTTATTAAATGATATTTTTTATTCCACGCCATGCCCCTAGTTGAGTACATTTTTTTTAATATATTTTAATTTTGAATTTGTTTACAAATATTTCTTATAATTGATTAGCTAATTACACATCTGATAGTTGGTAGTCCAATAAGTTTAAAATTAAGGCTAGTTTTTTATGACCTAAGATCTCTTTTAGATACAGTTGTGGTAAGACGTATTACGGACTGGTCTACAATTTACTTTACTTTAGAGCAATTAATTTTTAATACTGTTGCAAAAATATTTAAAGCAAAATATCTGCGAACTTAACCACATAATGTTAAATAAATCCTAGGTCACTTTAAAAACCACATAGTTCAGAAAATTTTTCTTGTCTTGATTTTGACATATAAAGTGTATTTCTCAATATAAACACCAGTCACAAAAATATATCTATATTAAGATAAAATCTTAAAAACCTAATAGTTAGGCTATTTTAAACAAGTTAAGTAACTTATGCGATAAGTGGAATTTTTAGATATTTACTTGCAATTAAGTTGTCAATTGTTTATTATTCATTATACTTTCGATCTTGGCTGTTTTTTTACAAATTTAATTGTAAGGCACACGAAATTTGAAAAAACGCATGTAAATTGATTTTATAAATAATTTTCTGGGATAAAATTTTCTTTTCAGAATTAAGTAAAGGCAGAGACACATTTATGTGTTATGATACCATGTTATCCATTTTTAGACCCCTCAATAGACGTTGATACATCAACAACACTAGATTTATTATTCGAGATATCGAATCAATCCGATAATATGTCGGTTAGGTTTAAAGTGAGTGGGTACAACACCTTTCCACCGCGTCCGCTCGGTCTATTGTGGCTCACACCCTTTTATATTCTTCCACCAGGTCCAGACTTCTAATAAGTCTTTTACCTCCCCCGGCAACAAGGTGTCATTGCCGAGGACTGCGAATCTGAGTCGTGCAATTGCTGGGCACGAACGTATGTGTTCTGCCGATTCATCCTCCTCCATGCACATGCGGCACTCGGCATCTTTCGCTAGGCCGATCTTGTGCATGTGGTATTTCAATCTGCAGTGTCCCGTGTATAGTCCTACTAGAGTTTTAAGGTGTACCCTTGATTGCTCCAGTAGTTTGACGGTACATTATTGGTTCGGTGGGCTTATAAAGGCCTTCGAGTGTCTGTGACCTGGAAGTTCATACCAGTACCGAAGATTTTCTTTTTGTGTCCAAGCTGTTATGAACTGCTTGGCCATTTTATAAGATACTAGATGAAAAGCCTGTCTCGGCCAGGCGAGAGACAATATAAAGTAGCCTCTGTCTCCGTAAGACGCCTTCCGTACGGCTAACGGTAAAAAAACACTTTTTTGCTCCTATTTTTGTCCCGGGGGCGAAATTCAAAAAACGGGCTTCGTTAGGTTCTAGCCACTGCTAAAGACTACCACTGTGCCAAATTTTATGATTTTAGCTTAAGCCATAACTTTAGAATCACGTGGACAGACAAATAAATATATATACCTACCTACATAAAATATTCTTATAACATGGAAACAGTGACAGAACTTGACAATCTTCTGGAGAGGACGAGAATTGTTTTTTTTTCAACATAAAACGTGATTGTGTCCTTGAATTATTACACAAGAATTTTGGTTACCCAATCCATTATTAAATAAAGAAATATGAAGCGGATCAGTTTTTGGGGCAGGGGGCAGTGCGAATGCCTATTTTAAAATTATTTTTAATAACTCAGAGTAACTTAAAATGATAAAGCAATTTGAAGTTAGGTTTCTGTTTATATATATATATATATATATATATATATATATATATATATATATATATATATATATATATATATATATATATATATATATATATATATATATATATATATATATATATATATATATATATATATATATATATATATATACTATATGTTTTTTTATTCCTTTATATATATCATATATATATATATATATATATATATATATATATATATATATATATATATATATATATATATATATATATATATATATATATATATATATATATATATATATATATATATATATATATATATATATATATATATTATGTATATATACAAGGTATATTTATAGCTAGCTAGTATTAAGTATAGTATTTTAGATGTTAAAATTTCCTTTTGTATGTTCTAGTACCAAATGGTAATTGATTACGCTTTAAACCAGCGTTTAGTGTTTGCATGCTTTTATGAGCTCACGTCATGGTACATCGACACCAAACTTACAAAAGCAAAGGAACGCTTTGGTCTCTGGAGCGACCATCACAACCGCATCTAGAAGTCAAACAGCACCGAAGAAAGTATTTTTGATAAGATGCCGGTTTTTTATGTCTGTGACAGCCCACGAAGGCTTGTTTAAAGCCTAGCTAGGTATTAAGGATAGGTGCCGAGTCTTTAGATGTTTAACCAATTTTTGCCCAGTTTTGTCATCGTTGTCTAAGTACCAAAACTTGTAGATTGTATTTCACGAAACCTTTTCGCCAGCGCGGTAGTGCCACCTTGGACGTTATAAAAAACCTACCACCTCTGGTACATCCACACCAAAATAACAAAAGCAAAGGAACGCTTTGGTCTCTGGAGCGACCATCACAACCGTATCTAGAAGTCAAACAGTACCGAAGAAAGTATTTCTGATGAGATGCCGGTTTTTTATGTTTATGACAGCCCACGAAGGCTTGTATAAAGCCTAGCTAGGTATTAAGGATAGGTGCCGAGTCTTTAGATGTTTAACCAATTTTTGCCCACTTTTGTCATCGTTGTCTAAGTACCAATACTTGTAGATTGTATTTCACGAAACCTTTTCGCCTGCGCGGTAGTGCCACCTTGGACGTTATAAAAAACCTACCACCTCTGTACTACCCCCCAATAAGGTCTTGGTATAATGTCATCCAGACGGGACCTACAGTTTAACGTTGATTCCCAAACACACCCATCAGCACATGGTGTTCACTGGAGGGCACCCACCCAGTTACTGACCGTGCCCAGCGTTATTTAACTTCGTTGATCCCATGGGAAGCCGTGATACTTAAATTTACCGAGCTTTTTTTAAAAGCTTTACAAGTTTTTAAAAATTTAAAGATTTGGAGAGGAAGTACTAAAATTTTTAATTTTGCACTTCTTTGCTTTACGATTAATACAAACTGATAAAGAATAAATAATACTGATTTCAACAGATTTTTAAATTTTGTTTATAAAAACATGTTCATATTGTTATTTTAACAATTGTGATACAAGTTTTTTTTGATTGTGTAAATACTTTAATTAATCCGAGTAAACTTAAACAAAATTTAACAACTGTTGTGTAAAATTTACAAAAAATGGATATTTTTTTTAAACATCAACTTTTTGTTATAAAATAATGCAACATTATTTATTAATTTATGGCAGATATGATAAAACTTACTTTACTAACAACTAACCAAAATTGTGTATAACATAGGATGTATTTGTATTATTAACAATTAAATTGCAGGATATAATATGACACATACAATTTATGAAACAAAAGTATTATTATGGTATTGTGCTGTTAATTTTAATTTAATTAGCTTTAGTTTATTACGGAACATTACTTTAAACAACTGTTGTTCTATTGTTGCACCTTAAGCGACATATGTTTAACAGTTACGATCTCATTTTTGACACTAAACAAAGCTTCTCAAAAACAAAATATTTCACAACTAACGAAGTGTAAGTTTAATCTTTGTAGAATTTGTTTTATTCTTTAAAGCAGAAGCCGTGGAAATATTGATTAAAAAGGCTCAAGGTCAATACAACTCAATAATAAGTAAAAACTTGATGGTGAGCGTGGAAACATTAATAAAGCGTACGGCGTTTTTTCTGAATGTATTTAAGAATACTAAAAGAGGTAGGAAAAGCCATTCATCTCACATGGAAACAGTGATAGAACTTGACAATCATGTGGAGAGGACAAAATTGTTTTTTTTAATAGAACGTGAGTGTGTCCTTGAATCATTAAATAAGAATTTTGGTTAACCAATTCAATTATAAGTAAAGAAATATGAAAGAAATATCTGTAGTCTTTTTAAGCAAGGGGGCGATGGAAATGCCTGTTTTAAAATTATATTATAAAAGTTAAATTTTTCTTCAAATAGGGTACCAAGGCTTTGATTCTCTCACGAACTTTAATGGAGGCTTCGATTCGCTATAAATAAGAAGAAAAAAATAATAATTTTACTTTTCTATATTCTAAAATTATCTTCTATTTAAAAAATATGACAAAATTTTACATTTTTCTTATATTTTTTTACAAACCATTTTTAAATGTATTTCTCCCCTTAGCTTAGTTAAACTCAAATAACTGGTTACCTTAAAAGTCCATAATATCCAACGAACTCAAGGACAAGAATTCGTTAATAATATCCAAACGTGTTGGCTAAGTTAACTCAAATTTTAATTTTATACAAGGTTACCCAAATTAAGTGTTAACCATCAGTAACTTTGTTATTAATCAAAAAAGAAAATTGTTTAATATAGCAAATTAGTACCATTTTTACGCCGTTCAAGATTAAAATGCAAAAAACAATTGACAATCCTGTTTTTTTGTTTAAAGCATTTTTTTTAATAGAACACCTCGTATTGAAAAGACCGGTAATTGATTAGAATCGCGGTTCTATTTTTTAGGATGTAAAATGAACATAATTAAATTTTTATTGAGTTGTCAAAAAATATTGTTATTCTTAAAGTTCATTAAAAATAAAATTAAAAAAAAAAAAAAAAATGTCAATGTTGCGATTAAAAAATAATTATTAAAAATTATTAGAAAAATCCAAAAATTGATATTTTTGTTTTTTTTTTAATTATTTGTCTGTACACGTAGAATATAAAACAAATCACTAGAAATTGCTAAACTTAAATGGATGCATTTTGTTGCCACAAAACTTAAAAAATACCCTTTTTTTCAAAACAAAAAAATTAACATAGATTTTTTTTTTTGGATTTTCCTTAAAAGATTCGTTAATCCGCCCTTAAATAGAACAAAATATCCAAATTTAAAGATATAGTAAAAATTAAAAAGTTCTTTTTAGAATTACTGGCTTAAATCTTCGAAACTATTAAAGATACATATTAATGATATTTTTTAAGGTTTAAAAGATTTTTTTATTGCTGATATAATATAGCGGGTGTTCAATTTAAAAAATGCTATTTCAAAACCACGATTGTCAGTTTTTTTTGTATACTTTAATCTTAAAGGACAAAAAATCCTATTAATTTGCCAATTTAAACAATTTTAACTTAATTTAAATAAACCTGTATAGGACCACCAACCAAAGTATCAATAAAAAAATATTTAAACTTGGTCATTCGTAAAAACTTACTAAAACTACATACAAAAAAGTTCGAGCACATTGTTCATTTATTTGATATCATGAAATCTGGATAGAAGTGTTGATGTAAAGAGAATTCAATATTTTAAATCAAAAAATGCATTCCTGTGTACGCTTTGGCAGAACATTTTTAGTTCATTTTAAAAATTTAAAATTTTTGGGTAAAAA
>JAHBCN010014123.1:0-23260 GCA_019359885.1 Listronotus oregonensis
ATTATTCCTGGAATTGTCATAATACAATTAACCATAATCGGTTATTACAAACATAAAACCTACTCTACTTATAATTATAAATAACATCACATTTATGTTAAAATTATTAAAATTTAAAGTTTTATTAATCGTATTTTAAATCGCCCGTGGGATTTTTTTTAATTGGATACGAAACAGTGAAAGAAAAACATTCGGGTTTAACTTAGTTTTAATGGTAATTTTATAATCTATACCAGGGGTCTCCAAACTACGGCCCGGGGCCACATCCGGCCCGCGGACAGATTTTGTCCGATCCGCGGAAGCTAGCATACTTGAAAACTCCTTTTGAAACAAATAATTTTTATAGCAAATTAAATTTAGTTTACTGAA
This sequence comes from Listronotus oregonensis, assembly GCA_019359885.1. Lineage (NCBI taxonomy): Eukaryota > Metazoa > Arthropoda > Insecta > Coleoptera > Curculionidae > Listronotus > Listronotus oregonensis. The sequence goes on from JAHBCN010014123.1 coordinate 370, forward strand.
GTATTCTAATTTTATGTTGAATAAATATTAATATGGGATCTACATTGATATGGTCATGGGCTAACTCCGCTAACTCATTAAACATTCTTGTAGGCTTATTGTTATTGTTTTTGGATAAGTTGGAAAAAAAGAAACACAGAATTGTATTAAAGACATGTATAATATGCAGAAAATTTAACTTCAGTATAAATAACTAACAAATTATTGAAATGAATCCAACTAACTTTTTATACATTTTAAATAATCACATAACATAACAAACATAATGCCCCTTAAATACTAATGAGATTTATGTAATTGAGATTTTCCCCCCAAACCAATAGTTTGTAGTTGTGGACTAATTTTACTTGGCCAATATTAAAGAGATTTAAGATGCTCATCAGTTAATTTCGATCTGTAAACATTTTTTGTGTACTTCTTTTTTGGAGAAGGTTTTCTCACACAAATAAGTAGTACCAAAAACAAAAACCCACAAGCAAATTTATGAAAAAATTATCAAATTGTGTCAGTGGAAGACTCTTATAAAATTCCAACAAAGATGAGTTTTGATATTTGTTCTTAATTATATCACTGCATTGTAGATCAATCATTTCCATTTGAAGTTCCGGGGCTAGGGTTTCAATGTCAGTATCAAAAGGATTCGAAAATCTTAATTTGATTCCTTTATCAAAGTCCGAAAACGAGTATCAAAATTTATCTTCAAACACTCAAATTTTCGATTGCAAAATCGATAGGAAACTCAGTCTCAGTAGTGTGGCGGAATATTTCCCATGTTTTAAAATGTAAAAAACATTTACTTCGTAGTTGTGATTGAAACAGTCTCAATTTCTTCCGGAATGATTTGATATTAGTGTATAAATCAGGAAGATGCTGGTTTTCTCCTTGAAAATCCCAAATTCAGTTCGTTCACTGTTTTGTCAAATCAAGTCAGTTTCTCCAATCTCTTCAAAATTGTCGGTTTTCGGTGATTCAGCCCAAAAGATCTGATAAAATTAACAGTTGATATGACTGGTTTCAGAACGTCAGACATATCCAAACTTTTTTTCCCACAAAGACTGTTGATGAATGATACAATGTAAGACTAATGGTTTTAACCCCGTCATTTTCTTCGCCGACACAAAGCGACCCTCCTTTATCTTTCCCACTCATGTTTCCATCGGGTTGTAATACATTTCAAGTTTTTCCATCGAAGGTTTTTTTTTTGATTAATGGCCATTTCAACTCCTTTAAAAATATCTGTACCAGTAGTTGTCCCATGAATACTATACATATCCAAGAAGTTCTTCGTGCACTTCGTAGTTTTTATCTACTCCTCGAATATAAATCAACACCTGAGCAGTATCTGACACATCCGTTGACTCATCCAAGGCCAAAAAAACCACTGAAAATGTCCATTTTTGTCAAACAGTTGAGAGGATAAATTTTCAGCGATGTTTTCTACCCTTCGACCACAATATTTGCTGACATACTGACAGTTTTTAATAAATTTACCTTTTTCAGGGCACATTTCTTCGGCTACTGCAATTATGCATTCTTTGATCATTTCTCCATCGGTGAATGGTTTTCCACGTTTTGCAATTTCAAAAGGGCTGGCACGAGTTGCAACCTCTTGTTCAGTTTTTTAGTTTTTTTAAATGAATTGCTGCGATTTCAATCCGAGCTGCATAGCTTCGAATTTTTTTGTCCCCAAACTTCCTGTATATTTTGAGTAATTCTGAAAATGTTTTGTTTCATAATGACTTTAATGTTATATTCTTTGAGAACGGCAATGCTTTCATTGCAAATCAAACATAGCGCCTTGTTAATGTTACTGATCTGAATTTTCTGCATTCCCCTATCAATTTTTCGCTTCTTTTCCATACTACTAATTCACGCACAAAAACAACAATTCAAATCAAAATACTGTTATAAAATGTCTTAAACTTAAAAACGCACAAACACGTTTTTAAGGAGGTATGCAATATTTGATTTAACAACAGTGTCATAGGAACTGACTTGTGGTTCCCCCACTAATTCTTATTTTATTCCAATTACTGCCATCTAGAAGTGAGTGGAAGACACCGTTTCTCGAACCAAAGAGATTATTCTGTACGTGCTATTAGCGCCATCTGTTAGCGATAGAAGGTCTACCTATTTCCGCTTGTGTCACCCCGATGTCGTGTCACGTTACTCCTCATGGCTCGTACTCTACGACTAATCTAGAAATTACAATAATGACAGGAAAATTAATAATATGCAGTGTTGCCGATTTGCAGCCTTTTTTAAACGTTTGTGTACTTTTTCGGACTTTTTTTTTATCAGTGGACTATTTCACTTCTCACCACCGGCAACAATGATAATATGGTTTTGGCCCTCGGAACTTACTGGAGTAATCAGTATGGCCCTAAGGCTGGAAAGTTTGGAGACCCCTGATCTATACTATTTTTGTAAATATCGTTTCTAATGGAATACTATTATTAACGCCCAGGTTACGAATTATTTTCCGTATCTGAAAAAATTATTTACGACCACAAATTTGCTTTTTTCATTTTATTTTTTTAAATCTTGGACCGGCCCGCCAAGTTTTATAGCCTAAATACTAACGTACTCTGGGTATCTTAATAATATAGAAAGCAGTTTATTAACATATCCCTCTCCCTCTCCTAAAAGTGACACAAATCCAAATACCTTTTTTTTAGAAAATATTTTATTTTTTATAGAATTAAGTCTTAACAAAACCATATTTTATTGGGAAATAAACGTCACAAGTAAATTTCCTTAATTCACCCCTAGAAGGGACTGCTACGAACTGAATTATGCCAAAAACCAGTAAGTTGTGTGTTTTTTTTTACAGAAATGACATATTTAAAAAATATATTTAAAAAATCCATGTTCTCCCCTTAAATTCAAAATAAAAACAAATTAAAGTTACTTTAATAATTTACGTACATACAAGAACTTAATCTAGGGGGTTTTCTGGTTTCATAGGTTTAAAAAAATCGATTTTTTCAAGGAAGTTTAAAGGTGTATGGAAGCAAAATGCTAGGGCCCATTCGATCAAAAAATGTCCATCCCAGTATGAAAATAACTGTCAGGTTGGCCCCCCGATTTTGCGCAATAAGAAATTCCACGAAATAATTTAATTGTTGCCTACTTACACACTGATAAATCTTTTATAAATTATACTTTTATGAGAGCCGTATTAGTTTCGATTGTTTTGCTTTTGTGATTATATTTTGTGGTTGCAGAAGTTTTGGTTGATAAAAACCTTCTTATTTAAGTGATTAGTGTTTATTAAATTGTGACTATTTTTTGTTTATTGTTTTTACTTATAATATCGTAACAAAATGACTAGAGTTTTATGTTTTGTCTTGAAATCCAAGGGTAAATACCCGGCATTTTTTACTTTAGGTAAAATTTCTTTATATTTAAATTAGGTGCTTCTTATGAGACGTAACGTTAGGTAACCATAAAAATAATAATATATCAATTATGAATTATAGAAAATGAAAATTTCAAAGGAAATAGCAGTGAGAAAAGTAAGGCAATCTTAACTATCTTTTAGATGATTTCCACAATGTTTGTGTATTTCTGTGGATTATTAAAAAGAAATAAGGTTTACATTTAGGTACTTTTATTTCATTTAATAATTTAGTACATTCTTTTAAAGGATCAAAATTATTAATTACTGGGCAGACCAGGCAAATTTTAATATATACAAGTCCCTCTAATTGAATAAAAGAAGGTACAATTTTATGTTAAAGTTCCTTTTTGCTTTTTCTGTATTTGTTTAAAAAGAAATTAGATTTTTGGTTTCTTAAACTTACATTATCAACGTTTTAAGCTCGACATACTGTTTAACGGTTACTGTTACAATGGATACCTAGGTATCAAAGGTTACTAAATTCATTTTTAACCATTGTTATTCTGTCTCATAAATGTTTGTTATTAGTGAAAAGTATATGCCTAAAAGCAGTTATAAAAATTTTCACTTTTTAATGTACAACCACAATCTCAGGATTAGATTAAACTTATTTACACTATCTTGTCCTTCTTTTATCACAAAATTGGTGATAAGTACATGAAACTATCATACAATGTTTGAAATTTATTTTTTAAAAATCGTGTTTTTATTTATTTACAAAGATTTTTGGTAAAAATACAAAACTCAAAAATATCGACCATTTAAATAGAAGGCTGTAAAGTGATCCAATATTACACAATAATTTTAAATATTCTATGGTAGTATCGTTTAATAACCAACAATTTTGTGCAAAAAATAAAAAAAAAACGGAATGCTTGAATTTGACATTTGATGATGTCAACTTTATAGATAGTAACAAAGAATTATGGAAGTCCGGCTCTGACCTACTATTCATTGCGCAAACTCCGCGGGGCCAATCCCCCGATTCCCGCTGCCTTGCACGCCTGGACAATTTTGTTCTACAGTATTGGGCTTCCATACACCTTTAAACTTCCTTGGATTTTTTGCATCAATTGTTTCCTTAATATGTCTAGAATATGGTGGTAAAGTGATTTTTTAAACTTCAAAGCCATTACAAAGATACAGTCGGCTTGATACCTGAGACCCTTTATACAAATATATGCTTATACAAGTACAGACAAGTTAAAACAAGTTTAGGAAAAAATGGTTTAATTATTTACGTTTTCCTCAAAACTATGTTTTTCAAACTTTCCTCCATCATATCTTGAGAACGGCTTCGCCGATTCACTTTAAAATTGTAGGGTCGACTTAGTACATATAGGCGCACGGAATGGTCTATTACAACCCCAAAAGTCTATCAAAAATCTAATTTTAATTTTTTTTATAATAGCTCATTCCGTCTATTTAAGATTACAAAATAGAACGCCGCTAATTTTTTTACTCTCAGATAAGCCAACCAACTGATTTCGTGGAGAGAGTGAGCGTCCATTTTTCGAGGAATTTGTCTTCAGAGCGCTATAACCTTGGTTCTAGTAAATATTTTGTAACTAAAAATTTATGTATATACTCTTGAAATACATAAATAAATTATAAAAGCTCCAAAGTCCATCTCTTCACTGGTCCCCAAAAAAAATCTCAAAAAAATGCATTAAAATCAGACCTCCTAATCAAAGAACCCCCTTAAGAGGGTCTTACACGCGTTATAAAGTGGCTTTATTAGTCTAGAAAGTTTATAGCCCCGCTTTCTAGCTCGCTCGGCCATAAAAAAATCGCCCAATAAAGCGAATCTTTATGCACCAATAACATATAAATTCTAATTTTATTTTGTAATTTACAAAAATATATATTATACAGTAACTTAACAAATGAAAATGAATACACTTAAGAAACAACAACAACAACAACAAGCAAACACATTGAAAGCCAAATGGCCCACGTAAAAGTTAAATACCTAAGAGCATGGAATAGCCTGTAAAAGTTTGAACAACTAAACTTTTGTCCGAGATCCCGTCAATTATTCAGGAATTAATTTAAAGCAAAAGCAACCTTTTAGGGATTTTCTTTCGAAGTACATTTGATTAAAGTTTTGGTAAATTGAACTAATAAGAAAAACTCCTACTGACCTAATGTAATGAAAAAAGTTTGTAAAACGCAAAGAAAAAAAAAATACTTAATTTAAATTTGAATTATCTTGGCATTAAGAATGTTTCCTCCTTTAGCCTCCCAATGAGCTATGGAGATTTATTGTTATTATTACAGCTTTTGCTAGAAATATAATTTCTTTACTAACTACCCTCAATGAAGCAACACCTAGTTCAATTTTTATGCACCCTTCACAGTTCATGTATAAAAGCTCCGAACTTTCCACTATAAAGTGATTGAAAAAATAATTATAAAACTTTATGGTTCTTGTGTAGTTAAATGATATGGAATTTCATTGATTTTTTTTTCTTCTCAAAAACTAAGCCCAGAAAGAAATAGTGAACACTATTTCTTTCTGATCACTTTTCTTTATTCTTTAGACCTATACTTCAAGTCCAAAATTTCTGTCAATGACGCATCGCTCGCTTTTAGAGTGCCCCGGGTTGTGTGGGGTCAGGGGAATCAATTCCAGTGGCGTTAGCATTTTAGAAAATAAATGATAAAATTTCGTCAAAACATGAAAATATTTTTTACAAGCAAAAGTTATTTTCTCACTTTTTTATCAACCCTTTAAATTAGTAACAAGCCTATATTATTCCTGGTATTATTCGGATTAATGAAAAATGTAATTTTTTTGCTTAATTTTGCACACCTCCTATTTGGCGATTTTTCAACGTTTTTCCAAAAAAAAAATACATTTTTTACTTTTATTTTACCTTCTCTCATTTTATTTTGCTACATAAAAAAAAATAAAATTTTAGTCTTAATATAAATTAAAACAGATGTAAAAGCAGAACAATAGACAATCCAAGTTACACCGACTTGCCAATTTACCACCGATCTTGCAATTTCAATATCAAATACGATATTTAAACGCATTGCTTCATCAAAATATCCACTATATAAAAACACGAAAGCCCTGAGATCATCAGCTTGTAGAATCCAATAACTATTTCGGGTCTTTCGTGTTCCATATTTAGGATTTCCATATCGAGAATATTTTTGATCAAACATTGCGGGTCGAGCGAAGCAAGGTTCGCATACCTTATAAAAATGTCATAAAGAAAACTATTTCAACTTGGTAACAGGTCAAGATTTTTAGAATTTCGAGTTGAATTGGGACGTAAACGTTTTACTTACTTTTTATTGAAAATTAAGGTTTTTTCCTTACTTTTTAAGTGATTTTTTTTTAATATTAAAATAGTATGAGTTTTTTAAATATGTTTTTGTACAAATGACAGAATTTAAAGGAATATATCGTAAAATAGAATTAAACAATTCAATTATTATATTTTTTAAATACTATAAAAGGCGGCCAAAAAAACAGCTTCTGATTCATGTTAAACAATCGAAAAGAAAAGAGTGTGCAAAAAATAGCGAAAAAAACGCATTTTTCAGTATCCGAATAATTACTAATATTGTTTTTTGCCCTTTAAAACTCTGAATACCGTACGCGAAAAAACTTTTGTTAAAGTTGCACGTATCTCTGCAGCATCCAAAGTGGTTAGTTCTGGATTTTGTTCCCGAATCCCATGGTAAACATTTTTAACCATTATTCGTTCTTTAAACGTTAACTGAGTCTTTTTTTTGGAGGCGGATAACTAGTTAAAGGTTGGTTAATATTCATAGATTACAGAATTAAAAGCACCTAACAACACTATATCTTTATATACAATTATATACACTAAATAAGATAAACTATTATAAAATTTGCACAAAACAATATCTATATACTACTATTATTAGAAATTTATAATATTTAGAAAATACCCTGTATAGCAATTAAAATTTAAACTTACAAAATCTGTCCATAATCAATAATAACTAAATAAAATCATCGAACAGCACGAAAACCGTGTCGATACGCTTATTTTCAAGTCTCTTCAAGTTGTAAACTAAGGAATGTGTGTTGCCACTTTTATTGTCTTCTCGATAACAATGATTTCAATACATATTGGCGTGTTATTTTAAATACGATCGCTGGCTGGTAACTTATTTTCGCGAATTATGACAACGTGGCGATGAAACTTTTGGCCGGTTCACTGTTATTGAAGCGGAAAAGTATATCATAGGCTTTAAAATCATTGGCTAGTGTTAGATTTTTATTTAGCCGCTTCGTCGGTTGGGTGGCCGGTATTAGATGAGTCACTGACAGAAATTTTGGACTTTAGGTATAGTAAACTTTTAAAAATCCGTATATTTTTAACGAAACGATCAAAATATTTAGGATTTAAAAAAAATTAATACGGTTATTTATAGTTGCATCGATATAAGAATGGAAATTCAGTGCTCTTTGAAAGGAAAAAAACATAAAAAGTAGCCAAAAAGGCTTGGTTTGAACTGTCGGCCGCAAATGTTAATACTTCAAGTACGTAGTTAGGGTCCAAAAATAAACATAAAAGTCTTAACAAATATGGGTCCGCAAGGCTCTCTTTTTCGAAATACAGAGTGTTCACCACAGAGTTGACATGTCCTTAGAAGTAAATGGTGGAATTTTTAAAAATTATAAAACCTAGCTTATTTTTTGCCGAACATAATTTAAGAACAATTATTTTATTCAAAATTAAAATACATATTGTTTAATTATACATTTTGTTTTATTATTAAGATTAGATTCAAATCCGTCATACCCAAAAAACCCCCGGATACCAATTTTTACTCCGATATTTACATTGCTATAGATTTTATTCAAAAAATAGAAAAATTAAATAAAAATTTTAACACCCTGTATTTCGAAAACAAAGGCCTTGCATTGTATAGGCTTTTATGTTTATTTTTGGACCCTGACTACGTACCTGAAGTATTGACCTTTCCTCATGACTCACCCTGTATATTGCATTATTTTTTAAAAAAATATCGTAAGAACTGTTTTCGAGATTTTCCGAAATGAATGCATGGCTTTCATACATGACAGATATCGAGAATGTTATTTGTGCGCAATTTAATTGTTAATATCTTGTTTCTTGTTTCACAGACGATAAAAAAACGTTTCGTTTTTTTCTCAATTAGATGAAAGACGCTTTTATACACCCTATATTGCAATTTTATTTAACTTAAAAGGAAGCCGTTTTATGAGTAAACTACCTTAATGCTCTAAATACAAGGAAGTTTAAAGGTGTATGGAAGCCCAATGCTATGGCCCATTCGATCAAAAAATGTCCAGCCCAGTATGAAAATAACTGTCAGATTTGGCCCCGCCGATTCTGCGCAATAACAAAATTCCACGAAATAATTTAATGTGTTGCCTACTTACACACTGATAAATCAGTGTGAAGTTAGCCAACACATTATAATTTTATGAGAGCCGGAGTACCGTTTTTTGGATTGATCAAAACCTTCTTATTTTAGTGATTAGTGTTTATTAAATTGTGACTATAATTTTGTGTTTATTGTTTGTTACTTATAATATCGTAACAAAATGACTAGAGGTTGTATGGTTTTGTCTTGCAAATTCAAGGGTAACATACCCGTCTTTTTAACTTTAGGTAAGTATTTTTTATATTTAAATTAGGTCTTCTTATAAGACGTAACGTTAGGTAACCGAATAAATAATAATATATCAATTATGAATAATAGAAAATGAAAATTTCATAGGAAATATTAGTGAGAAAAGTAAGGCAATCTTAACTATCTTTTAGGTGATTTCCACAATGTTTGTGTATTTCTGTGGATTATTAAAAAGAAATAAGGTTTACATTTAGGTACTTTTAGTTAATTTAATAATTTAGTACACTCTTTTAAAGGATCAAAATTATTGATTACTGGGCAGACCAGGCAAATTTTAATATATACAGGTCCCTCTAATTGAATGAAAGGAAGTATAATTTTGGTACGGTTTTTTGGGGCGCTGATTACAAATCTAAAAAAAAACGGCAATGTTTCGTTTTCGAGATATTCATCATCAAAATCGAAAATCAAACTAACCTTATTTACACTATTCCTCCTTCTTTTTGCACAAAATTCTTGATTTTTACACTAAATTGGCACACAATATTTCACAAACACCTTTTAAAAACTTTTTTTTATGTTTATTTTACACCTTTTTTACACTTTTATTTTTAAGCAAATATGGCTGCTGCCTTTGAACTTAAAAGTTCGCAATTTAATGGGAAGAAGATGTAAAATAAATAAAAATACAAGGTTTTAAAAGGTGTTTATAAAATATCGTGTGCCACTTTAGTGTAAAATCAAAAATTGTGTACAAAAGGAGAATATAGTGAAAATGAGTTAGTTTAATTTTCAACTTTGATGATGAAGATCTCAGAAACGAAACGTTGCCGAAAATATTTTTTCAGATTTGTAGTCAGCACAAAAAGCCTGTATACAAATTTGATCAAAATCGGAGAGGAGGCAACTTTCGAGACAATACCATTTGTTTAAAAATAAATTAGATTTTGGTTTCTTAATCTTGCATTATCAACTTTTTAAGCTCGACATACTGTACACACATAATATTTAACGGATACTATTACAATGGATACTCAGATACCAAAGATTACTAAACATTTTTAACCACTGTTATTCTGTCTCATGAATGTTTGTTATTAGTGAAAAGTATATGCCTAAAAGCAGTTATAAAAATTTTCATTTTTTAATGTACAACCAGAATCTTAGGATTAGATTAAACTCATTTACACTATCTTGCCCTTCTTTTATCACAAAATTGGTGATAAGTACATAATACTATCATACGATGTTTGAAATTTATTTTAAAAAATCGTGTTTTTTTATTTACAAAGATTTTTGGTAAAAATACAAAGCTTCCAAAAATATTGACCATTTAAATAGAAGGCAGTAAAGTGGCGCCATCTATTCTTTCCATATTATATCAGATGATATAAAATCTAATATTACACAATAATTTTAAATATTCTATAGTAGTATCCTTTAATAACCAACAATTTTATGCAAAAAATAAAAAAAAAAGTGAATGTTGGAATTTGACATTTGATGATGTCAATTTTATAGATAGTAACAAAGAATTATGGAAATCCGGCCCTGACCTACTATTCATTGCGCAAATTCCGCGGGGCCAACCTCCCTATTCCCGCTGCCCTGCACGCCTGGACAATTTTGTTCTACAGTATTGGGCTTCCATACACCTTTAAACTTCCTTGTCTAAATAGCACTGCTAGACTACAACAAAACCGGGTAATATATTGACGAAAAACCTTTTTGTTTTTTAAGTTTGACACCCTGTATCTTGAAAACGATGAATTAACGGAACCAAGTTTATATTAATTTTTTTCTTAAAGTTACTCAAAGTATCGTATGGTAAGTTTTTCTACATAGATAATTAACACCCTATATAAAGTCGCTCTATTCTAAAAATACGGCCCATAGGTGACAATGCTACCTACAAACATTATTCCACCATACCATTCCATCAATGTCAGCTTTTTTTTAGTCATTAATAAAGTTCCATCAGTCCGTTTTCAAAAGATAAAGGTGTTGTAATCCGCTTACAGAAAAAAGGGATTACATAGATTTGAATACGTTCTGCATAGGTGATAAGTTTGGGTGACAGTGATCGAGTGTCACTGGTATTGCTTCAGTGGGTTATCCTTGATGAAATTGGATACTTTTCGGTGGCTAACGATAAAATTATGATAGGCGATTAAAGAAGTTACGAGGATGGAATGGAAAGTTTCCGGCCTTTGGGTTAATAGTTATTTATGATATAAGTGTTAAAAGTACAGGAACGGCAATTAAATCTTTAGTCCAGTAACTGAATACCTGAAAGTACCCAAAGCTCTAAATAAATCTGTACAGTTTTCTTTTGTGGCGTAATTCTTAGGTCATTGCGGATGCTTTCGAGCGAGAGAAAGTTTATCACGATTCCGTCGTGGGAATCCGCTGAAAATGGCCCCCCAAAGTCCCAAAAATGAGTTTCCCGCGAATATCTGCCAAAACATGCAAATTAAAAATTTTTGTTATACGAGAAAATGAAGATTTATACAGCTTTACCCCTTCAAATTGGATCTTGGAAATTTTTTTTGGCAACCCCACTAATATTTTTCCGCAAAAACGGGCCGTGCAAAAATTATAAACTTTCCCAAAACAATTTTGGATAGATGTGGTGTATAAAAGGCTAAAAAATATAGATGTGGTAGTAGTAGTTTCTTACATCAAAACGCAAGAAAGATTGTGAAGGAAATTTTCTGGGATCATTAAACACTCGCTAAGGTCTTATTATAAAAAATAAATGTTAATAACAAACCATTTTTTCAACAAATATCAATAAATTAATGAGATACTCTCAAAATATTGTGAAAAAAATTTTGACCGCTTTTTTTAATATTCTAGAAAAATCAGAATGGACCCAAGCTCATATGCAATGATAGCTACGGGTTTTCCCATTTCGATGAACTTTGAGTGATTAAAAAATGTACATTATTGCCCGAGTAATGGAACAATTCGTCCGCCGTTTAAAAACAAATCCTAAAGTTTGCGGCATTTAGCGGAGAGCACAGCTAAAATAAGGGGAAAACTATCAATTTTTCGAAAAAAAATATAAGGGCCATTTTTGTAGATTACAAGGCAATCTACATTTTTTGTTTAAACAAAAATTTCAAATTCGCTATTTTGGCAGATATTCAGGGCCCATTTTCGGGCTTGAGGGCCATTTCACCCTCTCCCACCTGTTAATGTTGATAAACTTTTTTTGCTCGAAAGCATCCCCGAAGACCTAAAAATTGCGTCACGAGGGAAAACTGTATAGATTTATTTACAGCTTTGTCCCTTCATTTATTGGACTACTTGGGCAACTCTTTTTCCCTTTCGTAAAATAGGCTTATGCCACCTTCTACTGAATATAAATACCTGTTGAAAAATCTAATAAAGAAACAGGTGTCCGTTTTCCGTGTCTAAAATTATTTTTTAAAATGCCAAACTTAACTTTGGATTCAAAAAGTATTAATTATTCATTATATTAAACAGAGAGGTTGGCCAGAATGGGATGTGGCCGAAGAGCTTAACATCCCAAAGAGTACTATTCATTTTGTTAAAAAAAAATGGCAAGAAACACACTCCTTTGAGAGAAGAGCTGGAAGTGGTCGCCCCAAACTATCGAATCAAGAACAAGAGAATGATTTAGTTAATGTTTTGAGAAACCAACCATTTAAATCTGTAGTTACAGCAAAAACGGAAAAGCAATTTCCCAGCATCGGTTAGAACGACAGGCGAAGAATAAGGCAAATATCCGAATTGCGCTGCCACCCGGCAGCCTTAAAACCGTTTTTAACAAATGCAAATAAACAACGCATTGGATTTGCTCTACAATTTTACTTGGAACCTCCGATTTTTTTGGAAAATATAATATTGACCGATAAAAAAGTGTTTCAGTCGTACTACATTGGGATACTTGGGTATACACCAAGGAAGTTTAAAGGTGTATGGAAGCCCAATGCTTTGGCCCATTCGATCAAAAAATGTCCAGCCCAGTATGAAAATAACTGTCAGAGTTGGCCCCGCCGATTCTGCGCAATAACAAAATTCCACGAAATAATTTAATGTGTTGCCTACTTAACACTGATAAATCAGTGTGAAGTTAGCCAACACATTATAATTTTATGAGAGCCGGAGTATCGTTTTTTGGATTGATCAAAACCTTCTTTTTTTAGTGATTAGTGTTTATAAATTGTGACTATAATTTCGTGTTTATTGTTTGTTACTTATAATATCGTAAAAAATGACTAGAGGTTGTATGGTTTTGTCTTCAAATCCAAGGGTAACATACCCGTCTTTTTAACTTTAGGTAAGTATTTTTATATTTAAATTAGGTGCTTCTTATAAGACGTAACGTTAGGTAACCAAATAAATAATAATATATCAATTATGAATAATAGAAAATGAAAATTTCATAGGAAATATTAGTGAGAAAAAATAAGGCAATCTTAACTATCTTTTAGATGATTTCCCCAATGTTTGTGTATTTCTGTGGATTATTAAAAAAATAAGGTTTACATTTAGGTACTTTTATTTCATTTAATAATTTATTACACTCTTTTAAAGGATCAAAATTATTGATTACTGGATAGACCAGGCAAATTTTAATATATACAGGTCCCTCTAATTGAATGAAAGGAATACAATTTTGGTAGGGTTTTTGGGGCGCTGATTACAAATCTAAAAAAAAAATTCGGCAATGTTTCGTTTTCGAGATATTCATCATCAAAATTGAAAATCAAACTAACCTTATTTACACTATTCCTCCTTCTTTTTGCACAAAATTTGATTTTTACACTAAATTGGCACACAATATTTCACAAAACACTTTTAAAAACTTTTTTATGTTTGTTTTACACCTTTTTTACACTTTTATTTTTTAAGCAAATATGGCTGCTGCTTTTGAACTTAAAAGTTTGCAATTTAATGAAAAAAGATGTAAAATAAATAAAAATACAAGGTTTTAAAAGGTGTTTATAAAATATCGTATGCCACTTCAGTGTAAAATCAGAATTGTTACAAAAGAAGGGAGAATATAGTGAAAATGAGGTTAGTTTAATTTTCAACTTTGATGATGAAGATCTCGGGAACAAACTTGCCAAAAATATTTTTTCAGATTTGAATCAGCGCAAAAACCCCGTATACCAAATTTGATCAAAATCGGAGAGGAGGCAACTTTCGAGACAATACCATTTGTTTAAAAATAAATTAGATTTTTGGTTTTAATCTTCATTATCAATTTTTAAGCTCGACATACTACACATAATATTTAACGGATACTGTTACAATGGTACTCAGGTACCAAAGGTTATTAAACATTTTTAACCACTGTTATTCTGTCTCATAAATGTTTGTTATTAGTGAAAAGTATATGCCTAAAAAGCAGTTATAAAAATTTTCACTTTTTCAATGTACAACCAGAATCTTAGGATTAGATTAAACTCATTTACACTATCTTGCCCTTCTTTTATCACAAAATTGGTTATAAGTACATAATACTATCATACAATGTTTGAAATTTATTTAAAAAAATCGTGTTTTAATTTATTTACAAAGATTTTTGGTAAAAATACAAAACTTCCAAAAATATCGACCATTTAAATAACTTGGCCATTTTTTTATATATGAAAATATAAAATCTAATATTACACAATAATTTTAAATATTCTATAGTAGTATCCTTTAATAACCAACAATTTTGTGCAAAAAATAAAAAAACAGTGAATGTTGGAATTTGACATTCGATGATGTCAATTTTATAGATAGTAACAAAGAATTATGAAATCCGGCCCTGACCTACTATTCATTGCGCAAATTCCGCGGGGCCAACCCCCCTACTCCCGCTGCCCTGCACGCCTGGACAATTTTGTTCTACAGTATTGGGCTTCCATACACCTTTAAACTTCCTTGGTATACACGTATACAGGTCTCAAGAAACACGATTTGATGAAAAATATACCCAAAAGGACAGAAGTAGTGGGCGATTTTCAGTAAATTTTTGGGGGTGGCTAAGTGCACAAAGACTTGGTGTATGTTATTTTATCGAAGGAAGGTTCATTGCGTAGGTAGATATAGATCTACTACAGAATATCATGCTTCCTTCTGTACTGGATCAATTTCGGACAGAAATTTCATCTTTCAGCAAGATAAGTGTCCCGTTCATAGGGCCCGGCAAGTCGATGAATGGATGGAAGAGCAGCGTATTAGGGTATTACCGTGGCCTGCACGTAGTCCGGATTTAAATGTTATTTTTTTATCTTTATGACAGCTCACGAAGGATTATTATATATGTATATTATATCCTACGGATTATATATACATATATAAACCTAAGTACCAAAGTACCGTGAGTGCCGGGTTTTCCGGTGTTTAACCCATTTCTTCCCAGTTGTTCCGTCAACATTGTCCAAGCACTGAAACATGCAAATGTTACATTTCACAGCACCTTTTAGAAAACGCGGTAGTGCCACCACGGACGTTATTTTTAAATAACTACTACCTAAAAGTGTGTCTCCGGCACTGGGAATCGAACCCGGATCGCCGGGCCCGCGAGCCGAAACTCTTACCACTACGCTACCGGAGACTGAAAAATGTTCGGGGCTTATTAGTTAAAAAATAAATAGGGAAAATGAGTTAAGGCCGCAAAATGTCAACGAACTTAAGGATAAAATTTTAGAGGCGTGGAATGAGTTACGAGGAAATCCAGACTACGCCCGGGCTTTGGTCCGTTCGATGCCTGGAAGGCTAAACTCTGTCTTAGAAAAAAACGGGCCCGCAATAAAATATTAAATTTGTTTGTTTTTTAGATTGTTTAAATGTCATTAAACTCTTAAGAAAAACCGTTTAACAAACTACCTAAGTTAATTTTTTTGAAGTCGGATAAATATTTTTTTGTCGGTTAAAAAAATCCAAGGTTGTCATATCCGGTCATCGAGGAGGACATTTCCCAAACGTTACCTAACCTACTTCCGTGTTGGAAATAACATATTTCTCATATTGTAACTGTCTCTATTTCTTTGGCTCCTATACTTATTTACTTGCCATTCAAGTCAAACAATACGATCTTAAAACGCCCTTAACCTTATTTAAAACCAGATTAGCTGCTGCCACGATAAAGTAAAGGTCTCTTACAGTTCCGCGTTCAAATTATAGCTCACGAGAGCCACGATTATATCTTCGGGTCGTTTCTTTGTGACGCGTCCCTCCTTTTTGACACCTTTTCGACGTTAAGCTCCCTTTAATTGCCGGGTATCAAGTGGCAGTGCGATTTGGGCATAAATTATACAATGAAAATTAGGTAACGGTAAAATGGATGATGATAAAAAGTAGCGTGATTTTATTTTTATTACTTCCTCGAACTACATCATTTACTTACTGCCGTTTTACCACCATTATATATTATTATATATATTATATATATATATATATATATATATATATATATATATATATATATATATATATATATATATATATATATATATATATATATATATATATATATATATATATATATATACTGTTACGGACTTTGGTTAGTTTTTAGTTAATAGAAATGTAAAAGGTTACAATTATTTTATTTAGGTTAATGATTTTTTAAAAATAGGTTACCTTAGTTTTTCCCTTTTTCGACGGCCATTGCGGATTACCCTGAGGGCGCTGGAGACATCCTTTTCACACTTTTCCGGCATCCTGTAGTAAAAGAATTCTTCCAGCTAATTCTAGACTTTTCTATTCTTTTCCACATTACTATATAAAGCGCGAAGGAAGTCCGCGCGGGCCAGTTTAGTTTTGTCTTTCAAAGAGATAATAAGTTGCCACATAGTTAAGGTTAAACAGTTGTCACAATACGTTACGTTGAATTTTTGTTACCATAAAAACGTTTGTGAACCTGATTTGCAATAAAAAGGTGTAAAACCAGGATACGTGTTTTTATACGGGGTGTCACGGAACATTTGGTGTCAGAAGTGGGATGAGGACCTACAAAAATGCGAAAGTGATTAAGAATATTTGAATGCCTTTTGAGACCAGACAGCAAACAGCAACTATGGAAGAATTAACTGCACTGATGAAGCAAATGATGGCCAGCCAGGAAGATTTGAAGAAAGAAATGAGGACCAGCCAAGAATCCATGAAAGAAGATCTGAAGAAAGTAATGACAAACCAGCAGAAGATTATGTAAGTCAACTCAGTAAACAGCCGCAAGAAATACACGAAGGGGTTCGTAATAAGCTACAAAAAGAAAGTGACCGTATGAAGTCCCGCTATGACTTGAAAGCTAATCATAAGGGATTCATTGTCGGTGAAAAAGTTTGGTTATACAATCCAAAAGAACCAAGGGGCGTTCATCGAAATTGCAGAAGTCATGGGAAGGACCATATAAAATAGTACCCCGGCTTAATGATCTGGTATACCGAATTCAGAAAAGCCCACAGGCGAAGATGAAAGTTGTACATCTAGAACGGCTGTGCCGCTATTAAGATCGAGGAGATACTTGATCGAGACGATCAAAACTTGGGAGGGGGCAATGTTACGGACTTTAGTTAGTTTTTAGTTAATAGAAATGTAAAAGGTTAGAATTATTTTATTTAGGAAACTAAATCACTTCCACCCCTATATAGTAAAAATCGTTCACGAAATTACAGAAGATGACTTCGACAATCGCATTGAATTTGCGAAGCAATGACAGCGTGAATGGCTGCAATTCTTAATTATGTTTTTAAACACATTTTTGTGACGAATCTACCTTTTACCTTAACTGTAAAGTCAATACCCAAAAACTGTAGAAACTGGAGTGACGTAAATCCCCGTTTATTTCGAGAAGCCCACACCCAACGTCCTCAAAAACTAAATGTTTGGGCGGGAATACTGGGAAACCATATTGTTGATTTCATATTTAAAAAAAATTTAACCGGTATGAGGTATTTAGAGCTTTTGCAAGCCTATATAACTTCTTTAATAAAGAATATTGTGGCACAAAATTCACTAGAAGTCCAACAAGATATTATTTTTCAGTAAGATGGAGCACCAACGCACTATTTTTGGGTGTAAAAGAATATCCTAATGCCAGTAATGATTTTTGTGGGGTTATGTACAATACAAACTCAAAAGGCTCTTGTCAAACCCGAATAACCCTTATAGAAATAAATTTCTTTGTTGTCAAGAATATTTTTTCCATACAAAGTTTTTTGTAAAAGAAAATCATTTATTGTTTTTAATTTTAAAAATGAAGTTTATTTTGTAAAAAAAGGTATTTAGTTGTTTTTTAATTATTAAGAATTCACTAGATTGTTTATGGGGTTTTTCTATTTTTATATTCTTCTTTCCTTCTCTGAAACCTTGTTGGTGATGTGATGTGATAAAAATAAACTTGCAGATACAAAAACCCAAAAAAATACTATGAAGCCACGCAAAAATCCAAAATGCGGCAGAGTGTTATTTATGAGCTTAAAGATACTGTGCTAATATAGTAGAGATATGTAGAAGTTGTGGGGTCGAGTAACTAATTAAGTTTAACTAATTCCTATGTTGGGCATAAGTAGAGAAATTTAAATGCATCGAGGGCTTATTCCAGAACGCCATCCAGTGTTTATTATTCAGATACATCCGAATTGGACGGGCATCAAGGGAGGCATTATAATTTCCGTTAGTTGGAGAGTCGGGCCGACAAACATTGAACAATTTCGCTAGTTTGTCGAAAATTTGGGTTATTCTCCCTTAATAGGCATGATTTAATTCGTCGTATATCGGGTGATCTAGCGGACATGTAAGCCAATTACTTTCTTATTTACCGAGATATTTTTCTAAAATTAGGCGGGTTAGTATAAAAAATAGTTGCTTTCTTTTAGAATATATTGAATTATTTTTACTACTTCCGGTTTAACCAACCCTGTATGTTTTTCTAGACTCTCAGATACGCCCCAAAATTATCTTTTCAACCATGTGTTACAACTTGACATTTGCTTTTAAAATTGCATCAACAAAGAATTTATTCAAATAAGCTTCAGTAGGCCATGATATGCAGCTTGGATCATACTAAAGTATAGTGTGCTGTGATTTCGAAAGAACAAATGATATCTTACAATATGTTTTACATTGTTTTGGCCTGGTTGAAGTCAGCGGTGACTAGATTTCTTGTATTTTGAAAAAAGATTTAAAACAACTGGCAATATTTTGAAAAACAGAATAGAAACAGCGTATTTTTATTTGTTAGTTCTATAAAATAATCTGTTTCTCATCTTGATTTGATACCTCCAGTATAATAATGATAGATAATTTTAAATATTGGTTTAATTACTAAAGGCACATTATCGCGCAAAATCGAATGAAAATAACATTGAGAACATAAGTTTCCATTTTAATCGTTCAAGTTTTGTTGATGAAATTTATGTTCTCACAGTTATTTTTATTTGATTTTCGTTGATTCACTAAAGCTGATCAGCTAAAACCGAACCATGAGAATGTCGCTTAAGGCAAATCGATAATGATGATCAATCTAACAAAAACAGTAGAAAAAATATTGTTTTTAGAGTTAGGAAATAGTTATTTTCTTAATAAGTGCGAAAAGTGATATTTTTTCGCACTCGTCTGCCGTTACACGAAGGGCGCGCAGCGGAGTTCGGAGAACTAAGACGGAAAAGTTACTTTCGCAAGTGTTAGGAACAATATTTTTTCTAAACGAGAGGAAAACCAACATAATTTTAAAGATTTGTGATTAAAATATTATTTATTAACGAAGGAATTTATACACTAATTATTAATATTAAATTTAAGTAAAAGTGCAATTGGTCGCGTTTTGCAAATTTATTGTTGACGCAGTTGCTTTTCTGTAAAAACGTTGAGAGGCGGCGTTGGTTCTTGATGAGCCAATCTTTTGCAACATGGAAGTAGTTTCTTGAACCGAGAGGTTTATGTACATTGGAAGATGGCATTGACGGTTGTTTCTGGATAGTGGAAGGTGTTTCGGTAAAATTGAGTATTTTGTTTGAAAGTATCCTTTCTAAAATTTGTTGAATTCTCGAGGTATCCTTCAGAAACTGATGTAGACTTCCAGCCTCCAAGACGTTTAATGTTGGATGTCTGTTCTCCGAGTTTGCGAGAAATGTTGCAGAGGACCGGCAAAAGCTATGCCCAGTATACAATTCCGGTTGGAGTTTGAGAAAATTTTTAAAGGATTTTAAATTTTTAAATTTTTTAAAAAAAAAAAAAAAATTGGGGTTTTCCCTTTTTAATTATATTTTTAAAAACAAAATTTTCCCTTTTATTTTAAATTTAGAACTTAATTTATGTTTTCAAAAAATTTTGTTTTTAAAATTTCCGAAATTTTTTTCCACCCCGAAAAGGCCCCCAAAAAGTATAGTTTTTCCACGCTTGTAGAAAAAGGGTTTAAATAATAATCAATAAAAAAAGAAACGCTGACAATATATGAATAATTATCATATTCGACCTTTAGCTAGAAAACTGTCCCGTTCTATAAACCAGATGGCGCGATTCAAAAGAACGAAGGACAAAGAAAGCTGCGGAAGTAACTTTGACAATGGGTTAAAAAAAAATAGTTCTTCATGTTACTGGTCACTAAAAATGTAACACTTACTTCTTTAAGATAATTTAATAACGGGGCACGAAGAAGATAAGAAGTAACAGGATTGGGGTCGCCCTCAAAAAGGGTTGTTATTAGGGCATCTTAAAGCAAGGGCGGTAATTCATAACTTCTTTTTTCTTGATAGTTAATCTTTTTTTCTTCAGAGTCTGTTTAGAAAATAATAATTTGTCCATATTCATCCATCGATTTGTCTATCACAGATGATTAGCTTTCAATTAATAATTATGGAGATTTCCTAATATACCATTACCCCAAAAAAATCTATTTTTCCAAATTTTACTTGCATTTGATCTTAAAGGTTTTAATTTTTCGATCTTCCTAATTTTTTATTATTTACCCTTAAAAAAACTAAGGTACTTTTAAATGGAACATTTTATTATAACAATTTATCCCCCAAAAATGAATTAAAAAAATTTTAAACATTTTTAATTTTTCAAGCAAAAAATATTAAACGGTATGTCTGTCTGAAAGTATATCGCTATGGGCCTTAGGTATATAAATATTTTCCAATATTTTAGTGGCGTGTTAAAACCGTTTTTACTTTCGTTTCGAAAAAAAGTTTTACAAGAATATAAGTATGTCGCGTCAAATCATTTTCTTGATGCAAAACAGGTTGTGAAAAAGGGAAACTTTAATCAGTCGAGGCAATTTAAAAAAGAAACTTTAAAAAAAACCTGTTTACTTACAAAAAATCCCAAAATAATCAATAAGGGATATTATTATTAGTGAAGAATTGAACAAAGAAAAAAACGTAGTAATTTTCAAACTCACCGTATAGAAATAGTATCAGGACCTAATAAGAAGGAAAATATTTGTCTTTATGAAAGCGAAGTTGTTCCTACCTTAGATAAACGAAAATGAATCTAGACGAAGACGAAACCAATATAAATATAACCGTGCCACCCGCCATAGAATTGTTTGTAAATTGGGGATTTAAAACCCCAAAATAGACAAAAGACAAGTAGTAATGGAATCGCACAGATTACGCATTTGGGAGATTTAATTACCTTCAAAAATTAAAAGATATGGTTAAAAACAGATCCTAATTTACCTTGATAAACAGGGTTCGATACCCCACACAATATCCAAAGGAGGGGTTGTTCCAGTCAAAACTATCAGACGAAAGCACCTTCAAATAAAGGAAAACGCATTACCATAATACCCCTGGTTCAGAAGACGGATTTGTCTCAAACCGCTTACTGTTGTCTGCAAATAATATTAAGGATTCTAGCGGGTTTTTTATAAAGGGGGAAAATTTTTTAAAAATGGTTTCAAAATTTTTTTAAAAAAAATTTCCAAAAAAACAGTGTTATTGTCATGGATAACGCAAGCTACCACAGCCGTCTGTACAAAAAGCACCCATAAAAATTTAAAAAATGAAATCAGGAATATTTGTTAGAAAATGATATTTATTTGGTGTTCAGTTACAAAAACGCATCTTTTGAAAGTCCTAAATTCATATGAAATTAAAAAACAATATGTTTGTGATAATTAGGGTAAATAGGCTGAGCCCCTACTTTTTTTCCCCCTTAAAAAAAAGGTTTTTTCCAGTGTTATAAATTTGATAAAAAGTAATTACTAACATACCAAAGATGGAAAAATTTAGACAGAGCATTTTAAAAATTGAAACTCTTCATTTTATACAAAAAAACATAAATTCTATTGTAATTAATCTCAATGATGACTTTTTAGTGAAACGGAATTAGATTTAGATATTTAGAAAAATGTAATTATGTATAGATAAGTAGTTATGAATTTATTAAAAATTTTTATATATTTAATTTCCTAATGTAAATTTAAGGTTATACCTACTAAATAAAAAAAAAAATTTTAAACTTTTTATTATTAGAGTCTGTCCCTAATGATCTGTCCTTTTAAAACCTACTGATCCGCAGTTTTATTGTTGTCGGCAGGTATAACTAAATAAAAAGGGAAAAGCTAACAGGGGTTTCTTTGAGACAAACTATATAGTGAAGAAGCCCTGTAAAGTTACAGTAAGATGCTCATTTATAAGTTGCTTGAGGATCTAGCATCCCCAATTTTGAATACAGTTCAAAAAAATTTTTCTTAAAAGGTGGTTTTATGTGGATCTCAGAAGTAAAGTATTTCAATTTGAAGAATACTTACCTAAAACTAATTTGTTTAAGAGGTGCAGTACCTCAAAATGAGGGTAAAATTTTATCTCGTGGTGGGCTTTTTGTTAAAATCTTTGACGCTTGATTCATCATTTGGATTGTGTAGTTTTTCGTATCCTAGTTACCATTTGTAATTAAAAA
>JAHBCN010014124.1:0-23388 GCA_019359885.1 Listronotus oregonensis
AAATGTAAAATAGGTTAATACCCGTTAAAAATTTGGGTTCAGAAAAATAGTAATTAGCAGATTTTTGCGTGCCTTATAAACCCCATTTATTTTTTAAAAGTTTGGTTTTTTTCAGCTGATCTACTTTTTAAATACTACAATATAAAAATATTGTGTAAAAAATAATCTCGACAAAAGAAAAAAGTAAGTACAAATAATTCGAAACCTCGGTTACTCAGTTTAGCCACGGTATTTATAAAGACGTATAAGACCACAGAAGATTTTTACAAAAAAATGTTTGACAACAATATAAATTAGTCAGTACAATAGGCCCCTTGCACATATTTTTATTGGCTGAAAATAACCCTTTATACCTAAATAACGCTTTTGCCAAATATTTTTTTGTAGGAAATTCTATAAGAGAATACCAAGCATTTACAATTTAAATAAAAAAAAATCCGGAGAAAGGCTGTCTACGTCACAAGTGGCTTATCACATGCATTCACAACGTCGGATCGACGTAGGCGACCGGGACTACGTTACAATATTTCATCTCGGATTAAAGCGGAGTAAATAAAATACCAAGCGAAGCTAATCGAAATATTCTTCTTCTTTTCCTTTTCCCCTGGAAGCCGTCTTGATTTACTACTCGAGGCTCTTGGGCTTTTTGTGCCTAATCTCCTATTATTTTTTATACTAATCCTCCCATAAGTCTTGTTTCTTCAACAAGTCTGAATAACCCCAAGACTGGTTGATTCAAACATTGCTGTGGGCTCATTTTCGGTTGCTCAAATAATGCCTGTCTTTTGTGATTCAATGATTTACATTCGCACAGGATATGGTAGGATTTTTTTTCCCCTCTGTAATAAAATAATCTACCCCAACATTAACGTCTTATTAAATATTTTTTGTGCACTACTTGTTATAGTCTGTCCAAAGTATACGGTGTTAGCTTTTGCCTTCGTTTATAGATTATACCTGCCGACAGCAATAAAACTGCGGATAGGTAGGTATTAAAGGACAGAACTTTAGGGACGGACTTATATGAATTTATAACTGCATTATTTATACATAATTTCATTTTTAATCTAAATATCAAAATTTAAATTTTTGTTTTACTATCATTCATCATTAAATTAATTACAATAGGATTTATTTTTTTTTGGAAAAAAGTAAAAGTCCTAAATTTTTTAATGTGTTGTAGTAAATTTTTTCCGCTCTCAACTGGTATGTTAGTAATTACATTTTTATCAAATTTATATCTCTGGGACTTAAAATGGGTGTAACATTTTCTGCTCTGATCTTTGATTTTCGGTTCCCAAATCTCTATGGGGTTAAAATACAGGATACGAAGGAAGCCGTAAGACAGTATGCCCAGCCTGGTCAGCCAAATTATCACATACATATTGTTTTTTAATTCGTATGAATTTGGGACTTCCAAAAAAATGCGTTTTTTTTTAACTGAATTCAAAATAAATATAATTTTTTAAAAATTTTCCCGGGGAAATTCAGTTTTTCACTTGATGATGTGGTGCTTTTGAGACGGCTGTGGTACGGGTTTCCATGCAATAACACTGTTGTTTGGAATTTTTTTTTTAAAATAATTTTAAAAAAGTTTTAAAAATTCTGCACATCCTCATGATAATCCAAGTGAATCCTTAATATTCTTTGCAGACAACAGAAAGGTTTGGGCAAATCCGTCTTCTGAACCAGCGTGTATTATGATAATGTTTTTTTCCTTTATTTAAATTTTGCTTTCGTCTGACAGTTTTGACTGAAATCAATCCATCCTTTGATACTGTGTCGTGTTATCGAACCATGTTTTATCAAGGTAAATTATGGATCTGTTTTCTAACCGATATCTTTTAATTTCTTGAAGGTAATTAAATTCCAAGTGCGTAATCTGTGCGATTCCATTACTACTTGTCTTTTTTATTTTCGGTATTTAAATCCCATTTACAAAAACTTTATGGAGGGGGGGGACGGCTAAATTTTATTGGTTTCATCTTCGTCTAGCTTCTTTTTCAGTTTATCCGGAGGAATAACTCCGCTTTCATAAAGACAATATATTTTCCTTCTTATTATTGATCATATTGTCTATACGGTGAGATTGAAAATCCTCGTTTTTTTTTTTTGTTAATTCTTCACTAATAATAATATCCCTTATCGATGATATTGGAGTTTTTGTAAGTAGACAGGTTTCTTTTTTAATTAGACCTCTACCGATTAAAGTTTCATACACATTTTTCACAACCTGTTTTGCATCACAATAGGTAATAAAATCGTTAAAGGTTTATTGGGGTATGGTCCGTCAAAAGCCATAACGATATACTTTGAGACAGACTATACAAGTTTCACAAGTGAATGATCGTTTTCTACATTAAGAAGATTGCTTACGTACCTACGTAATACCACAGGCACTTCCCGTCTTAATGGCTTTGCCCTTCTCAACATTCATCAAGGAAGTTTGAAGGTATATGGAAGCCCAATGCTATGGCCTATTCGATCAAAAAATGTTCAGCACACTATGAAAATAACTGTCATGAGTGGCCAGTGCGATTCTACGCAGTAACAAAATTCCACGAAATTTTATTATGTGTTGCCTACTTACACATTGATAAATTAGTGTGTAGATAAGCAACATTAAACCTTTATCAGATCCGTAGTACCGTTTTCTGTGCGACAGTGCGGCGCGTATGAATCCATATCCACTCTGTACCGTCGTCGTCTCATCAACCCTTCCAAGCGAATTACAGGTTTCGTTGTCGTTTGCGCCGTATTAATTTCGGTTATTTTGCTTTGTGTTATTTTATTTTGTGGTTGCAGAAGTTTTTTGGATTGATAAAAACCTTCTTAATTTAGTAATTAGTGTTTATAAATTGTGACTTTAATTTTGTGTTTATTGTTTGTTACTGATAATATCGTAACCAAATGACTAGGGTATGATTTTGTCTTGCAAATCCAAGGGTAACATGCCTGACATTTTTTACTTTAGGTAAGTATTTCTTATTTTAAAATTAGGTGCTTCTTATAAAACACAACGTAAGGTAACCGTCAGTAACCGAATAAATAATAATATATTAATTATAAATTATAGAAAATAAAAATTTTATAGGCAATAGCAGTGAGAAAAATAAGGTAATTTAAACTATTTTTTAGATAAATACCACAATGTTTGTGTATTTCTGTGGATTGTTATAAAGAAATTAGGTTGACACTTAGGTACTAGGTATATTTCATTTAATAATTTAGTACATCTTTTTAAAGCATCAAAATTATCAATTACTGGGCAGACCTGGCAAATTATAATATATATTAGTGTTTAAATTTTGTAGTTAAGTATAAGTTAAGTTAAATTAAATATTGGTGGCACCCTTAAAATTTTCCGGATTCGCCGGACTGGCCTTTTGATAGTACTAAGAATTATCGAGATACCCTAAAAAACTGTTGAACATGGGACACGCTGTACATAAAATATTTGGTAAAGCGTTGTGTCCATATATTATTTTATATACGCAATTACATATAAAAATAATCGAATTTGAAAAAAGTACTAACATTAGCATAAAATGCAATTACAAAAAAAGGAAATTTGTAAATATGCTTACTTTGAATATTGCCCCAAAATTCATCGTTTATATAAAATACATACAGAAACTGTGAAATTAAACAATTCATTTTTTAGACACTCACATAAATAAAAATATATATTGTTAATGAAAATAAATATATAGTCTTTTATTTTAATCCATTACGGCGTCCTGTCACCATATCCCCCGTATTAATATAATAGTCCGGAAGCTGCGCATTAAAACAGCGCATTGTATGTAACTAAATAAGCATTAAAAACATCGTCAGGCTGATCGGCGAAGTTGCGTTCTCCGTTAAAACGATGTACAAACGTTAAAAAAAAAAAAATTCAAGTTACATATAGTAGTTTAAAATTGAGTTGTTACAAAAAATAGATGTTTATAATAATAGTTAGTCCGTAATATGCAATATGAAAGTGGCGAGCTGCGCGTGAGCTTACCGCTCTACGCGCAACCGTTTTTCGATGGCTGACGACTTTTGCAACGACACACACTGGTTCAAAAGTCATAACAAGCGGAAAAAATCTATTGGCTTATAACACAGTTTATACCGTATAACGAATCAGTTATTTAACTCTGTTAATTTGGATGAAGCCAGATTTGACTTTTTCATTCTTTCCTTGTATTTCGCGCACGCGCTCCATGTGTCAAAAATGTAGTGATTAAGGAGCTCGACAGGGCCGGACTGGAATTAATTTAATCAAATTAGTAAATTAAATGATATGCAGCAAATGAGGGAAATTGGTAAAAAAGAACCCTAGGAAACGTAATTGAGAATGATCAGCTATTTACACATAATTTGATAGCTGGTAGGCAGGTAGGTTTAAATAGGTGGAAAAATTCCATAAAATAATGTATTTGAAAATTTTTATTTAAAAATTGGTTCAGCCGCTCATAATAAATGTTGATGTTGAAGAACATAGGAAGAATATACATAATTGATTTATTATTCTTGTAGGTAGCCATTTCAATAAATGAAAGTCATGTTAAAAATTTACGAAATATACGAAATTTAAATAATAGGCCACTTTCACGTGCCGAGATAATGAAAAATATTTAAATTTTTTGACTCATTCCGAGCCAACCGAAGCAAGCCGAGAATAAACATTACAGTACAGTATAAGATTTAAAAATGTGAAAGTAGCCTATTATCACAAATTTTGAATAATCACCATCCAGTATATAGCTAAATCAAAAACTAAAGTCATAAAATATAATTCTTTGGCCTACGTACACACAAGACATAGAGGAAACAAAATTTTACCTTACAGAGTTTCAAAGTAACCCGAAGTTTCAAGGAAGCAGTTAAATTATTTAAATAACTACCTCAGTAAAATAAAATAAATACCTATACATTTCTAGAACCAGTGGATAGAAATTACTCCAAGGGTAACAACCGTCTGTTTTTGCCAGACTGAATACTGATTCAGAATCTAGTTTTCGAAAAAAAAAAACTTTAAAAATATGACATATCTATTTCCTTGGCACTCTATTCCTAAACAAATCACTTGAAATCACCGAAAAATAAACAACACTTCCAACCTCCAAACAATTCAATAAACCAGCTTACTTGACGATCAAAAATAAATAAAAAAACCGATAGACCAGCCCTGGCTGGTGCGTTCACTTTCTGATTCAATCAGGTGCGGGATCTGTTCATCTCTCTGTTTGGAAAACTGTCGTAAAGAAAAAGACAAAACTAGACCGGATTGGGATATAAAAAAAGAAATCGTCCTCCATATCAATTGGCAGGTTGAGCATGCCCAGAATATGAGGAAAGTGCTCCTATTGGTTGAATTCTATGGCTTCAAAACAGGTGGAGAGTTAAATAACTGATTCGTTGTACGGTATAAACTGTGCTTATAATGTGCTGCTTCCCGCACGTGTCTGTAAAAAAGTCTATAAAAAGCAAAGGCGGCTGGCAGTTCAAATCCAACGGTTTTAGCTACTTTTTTTTGTTTTTTTTTCTTTTTCAAAGAACACAGAATTTTATTTCTATACTTATTCAAGTATACAATCTTGGTGTTTGTATAAATAGCGAAGAAATCAAATAAAAACATCTCTCGCCACAACAGACGCGGGTGATCGCAGCTAAAATGTTTTTGTTTATTTACAAGAAGGATTAAAATATTATCTATAGCCGACCGCAAGTCACCGATAAAAGTAAATTTATTAATATTTTTCATTATATTGTTGTGTTATTCATTTTTTAAATTTCAGACAGTTTTTAGTTTTGACGAATATTTAATTTTTATTAGATGTGTAATATGTATGCTATAGATGTGAGAAACCAGTCAGATATGACTTTTATTAAATTTCCATTATTGAACGTATAAATTAAAACTGTTTATGGGGTCCGCAAAAAAAAAATTAAAAAAAAAAAATATATTTTTTTTTTGGGTTTGTATATCGGTCTGACGCAACGTCAGCAATGAGTCTAACGAGGTTTTTTTATTCTTATTTAGTTATAGAAAATGCGCTGTTTTAATGGCGGCCGGCTATTAATAACGTAAATATTTTTTATTTTTGTTAATAATATTGATTTTCTTATTAGAAAACACGTTCCCAACGAAATAATTTATTAAACTTGACCGGCTATTAACATTTTTTTTCGGCCCTACAGCTCCCACTCTATAATTTTAATGTTGGAGTTTTGCCCTACACTTGGTACCGTAAAGCAGGTCATCGACTTTTCCAGCTTGTATTACAAAATTAGTGTCGCTGGTGTCCCACGTTCCAGTGGCCAGTTTCTGAATTCTTGAATTAATTATCCAAAGTTCCTGCTCTCCTCCTCTATTTTTTATTATCTGAAAAGCATATATTTAGATTTAACAACTTCTAACGCAAAAATAAAATAAGAGCAGTAATAATACAGTAAAACTTGTCTATAAAGGCCACCATAAAATTAAGAATAATTGGCTTTATGGAAGGGTGGCTAGTATTGCCAGGTAACAGTTGTTCAACCATTCGAGGCTACAAAATTTTCCAGTAATAAATAGCTTGCTGCCTCAAGTGCTTTTTGTTTAATTAACGGTCCAGATATTAAAACATTTTTACCTCTTCCTTTGCAGAATTAATTCTAGAAGACTTGATCTACTGCCAATCCTCCCGACTTCGGGAATTTCCTCTTTTGTTCTAAATTAACACCTTCTTCAAACATTCGTTTTAGTTCAGCTTTATTCCTGACGATATTATTTATTTGGAATTTTCCCACCGCAAACTTTTTGGCCAGTTTTCGCAAACCCAAAGCATACTTTTCACTTTCCGCGATAACATCAATTTTTTCCTTTAGTGACAAACCTTTTTGTTTTAGAGACATGATTAAACGCTTTTCGATTCCGAACACGATACCTTTATGCTTATCGATTCAAGACACAACTTAAAATATAATGTGAAGATAATCCTCCTATAGCAACTAATGCTTTTTAAACCTGGCCATAATTATTATTGTTGGGTATTTTCACCTTTAAAATTTGCAGAATACAATCATAAAATAATAAATTACTAATTTGCCCAAAGAATTTCCGGCCACTATAAAAAGGTTGATTTACCTGGAATAGGTTATAAAAATTGAGATTTGTCTGGCCGTGGCTGTTTTATAAGGGTGTCCATTATCTAAAGGTATTTATATAGGGAATTCCTATAAAGTAGATTTTTGTTACCTTGAAAGTGGCCGATATAAAAGGGTGTCCGTTAACACAAGTTTTACTGTATCACCTTCTTGGTATTTCATTTTTAAACTATTTTTAATCGGAGTGATAACTATTTGAACTGTGGTATGTTTGCTGTAAATTTTTTAGAAAAAAATCTACCCTTTGTTAAAATTAATTAGCTTAACGGTTAAAGATAATTATAAAAAAAAGAATAATAATTAGTAGAAAGAAGAAACATTGCAATAAATATACAAATTACGATAAAAATGTGGTTTTAATGGTTAAATTACCTTATTTATCCTATCTATTAAAATATATTCCTTTAAAAAATAATTTTTACCTTGATTCCGCTAGGATATTGCAGTGTTGTCTGATTACTGGCAATAATTTCAAAGTTTTTACTTCCATAATCAGTTTTCGTGTTCCAACAGGCAATTTGAGATTCTTTAATAAGTCCAAATAACATAATTCCATCTTTGTCCATGTCCTCAGTTGATGATTGGGAGCTTCTTACTCCACGGTAAGTCTGCCAATAAATACAATATTTAGTTGACCTAATTCATTTTGATCTAAACGTCAGCGTTTTTCTATTTTAGTTGTTTTTATATAGTAATAATCACAATTTAGGTACAATAGATATAATTCTAACCCCCTAGATCTCTTTCTTACTTCCACCCCCGATCAGTAACTGCTCCCCTTGGTCGCTCTGACCATGCCTTGCTCACCGTATCTTACTCCACTCATTTTAAGGCAACTGAAAGCATGTCGCCACGATCCGTCTGGCACTACAATTCGGCCGACTGGGATGGTCTGAGAGATTTCATTGCCAACTACCCTTGGGATCCTACCTGCTTTTCTACTTTCGATCCTTCCGAAATATATAAACAAATTACCGAAACAATTCAACTAGGCATTAAGACCTATGTTCTCCACACTAAAAAGAACCCCATAACTTCAAATCACAAACCGTGGTTTTCTAAATCCTGTGACAAAGCCAGACTTTTAAAAATTCAAGCCCACAAAAAGTTTCTTCAAAATCCCAGTCCCGAAAATCGACAGGCTAGCATCAAAGCGAGAAATCAGTATAATCAGACCATCTCAGAAGCTAAAGACCGTTTTAACAATCGAATAAAAGATAAAGTTCTCTCTTGATCAAATGGCAGTAGAGCTTTCTGGTCCTTTGCCAAAAATATTAGTCAGAACTTTTGCACAAATTCTTTTCCACCCCTAATCTCTGAAGATGGAATTGTCTCTACCTCTAAAGGAAAAGCCGAACTATTTGCCAAACAATTTGCTGCCAATTCTACGCTTGATCCTCCTATTAATCTACCTCTTCCAACAGTTGTCCCTGTCTCTCATAAAATGTCCGATATAATTTTTAAAGTCAAACAGATCAAGCGTATTCTTTCTTCTCTTAATACTAAAAAAAAGTCTAGGCTGGATGGCATACCAGCAATCGTCTTAAAAAAACGTGCTCCCAAGCTTGCACCCATCTTAACTCGCCTCTTTCGAATCTCTTACGACACGGGCATTTTCCCGGAGAGTTGGAAAGCTGCACCTGTCCCCAAAAAAGGATCCAAAAGTCTCCCTTCTAACTATAGACCTATATCTCTTCTTTCAGTTGTTTGCAAAGTAATGGAAAAATTCATTAATTCCCAAATCTTAAAGTATCTAGGAAAACATAAGATCTTACATGATAGACAATATGGATTCCGTCACAGTAGATCCACAGCTGATCTTCTTTCCTTTGTCTCACACAACTGGAACAAGTCCCTTGAGTTTCTTGGTGAATCCCAGATCGTTGCTCTTGACATATCCAAAGCTTTCGATCAGGTCTGGCATGATGGGCTTCTTAACAAACTTCCTTCTTACGGTCTTCCACCTAAGATTTGCTCTTGGCTTTCCAGTTTCCTTTCTAATCGACCTATATCAGTTAGTGTAGATGGTCATTCCTCCAGCTTCTACCAAATTAATGCTGGGGTGCCCCAAGGCTCAGTGCTGGCACCCACGCTGTTTCTTCTACACATTAACGATCTTCTCTCTTCCACAATCAATCCCATTCATAGTTTTGCTGACGATAGTACCCTCCACTCTAGTATTCAATTTCTTAAGCCACCGTGTAATTCTGATTTCGAAAACAAGCGCAGGTCAATGCAGATATCTCTTTCACAAGACCTCAAACTTATCTTGGATTGGGGCGCCAAAAATCTTGTTCAGTTTAATGCCTCGAAAACACAGTCATGTTCGCTGTCAAGAAAAAAGTCTACAAATTCTCATCCCCTACATATGAACGGCTAAGTTCTGCAGAGCAAAGAGTCGTTTAGTCCGTTACTTTTGAAAATAACCTCAGGCTAACAAACACATTTCATCCATAGCTTCGGCAGCTTAAAAAAGATTGGATTTCTCTTTCGAGCCAGAAAATATTCTCTTCTTCCAAATTGACACTCTGTATGTATCCCAAATCAGACCCTCTTTTAGAATATTGTTCTCATGTCTGGGGAATGGCGTCCCCTACAACACCTAGCATTCTGGACTCCATTCAAAGAAGAGCCGTTCGTCTTATTAATGATCCAACGCTCACAGAAAGGCTTCCTCTTCTTGCCCACCGTCCAGCTGTAGGGGATCTGTCGCTCTTCTATAGGTATTTTTAAGGCTTCTGCTCAGGGAAATTGGCCAGTATAATTCCTTCTCGGCGGCTCCCAACAGAGCAACACGTGGTGCAACTTTTATGCATCCTTTACAGTTCAGTTAGAGGGCCCCGAACTTCCCTTTCTTCGTTCCTTCATCCCTAGAGTGTCAAGACTATGGAACCTGCTGCCCGCAGCAGTTTTTCCTTTTCCTCCCAATCTCCAAAAAATTAAGTCCCGTGTGAACAAACTCCCTCTCACCACACTGAAGACACCCACGGTACGTTAGTACTTAGGCATCAGCCTTCGTGGACTGTCCCAAGATAAAAAAAAAATATATATATGGGGAATTAATCTTATTCAAAACCCACGTAATTAATAGGTGTGGTCTATGTATTCTTAGCCCTATGTAGTGAAACACTCGTCGTATGCTATAAGTCTTATATGTATATGTTACGGTTAAAGTTCGAAATGGGCTAATCGTGACATTAATGTCGAGAAAGTGAGGTTAGTTCTTGTTAGTTCTGATTATGTTAACACAATCGCTGCAATACCAGTCACAAAACTTCCCGGTCGCGGGAGGAAGGATTCCTACTTTAACGCCTCTAGCGAGATTTTAGGCAACCTAAAAAGTTCCTAACCTAACCTTATTTTTATTGTTTAGTGAGCGTTTTCCTTTCGTTGGTAATTGTTTACAAAACGGTTTTCTGCTATTTTACTATTATATGGTTAATATTTGGTATACCACCTTCTATTATTCATTAGGAATACAATTTACGTGCGCACAAACAAAAAATTGTGTCTGTCTGAAATATAATTGGGATAAAAAAAGCTGCTTTGCTTACCAGAACTAACCATGGCCGACTAGAACTAAAAGCTTTTGAATTTGTCTAAAAGGTCGGTCATGGTTAGTTCTGGTATAGAGCAGCTTTATTTTATCAATTATTTTTCAGCACGATAATACGGAGACGTCATTTTCGTTTCGAGTTCTTCTAATGTCCGCTAGGTGTGCTACAGTAGGAATCCTTCCTCCCGCGACCGGGAAGTGTCACAAATGTCTGGTAACCTTCATTACGTTAACACCGTGCACTGGTTGTGACATCTATTACGTTGCGGCGAAGGCTGTATCTTTTAAACCGTTTTTCCTACCGCAGAGTTACAGGTAGCTATCTGATGCTGGTAAAATGCTCAACTTTCTTAGAATGCGTAGAATATACCAGAAATATGCGACCGGTGAAGCACCAACAGTTTTACTTCTGTGCGGTACTGGACATGTGTTTTACGTAGTTATATGCGGTTTTGTGGTGTAGTGGTGTACTACTACAACAACAATGAAAACAACAAAAGTCTTAACATGCTCCAATTTAGAGAGAACCTAGCAATGGCGCTAGTGGATAAAGATTCTCAACAGAATGTAAGGTCAGCTTTACTTCCATAAGGGTACATACATTTGCTTATAAACAGGGACTTGTAAGAAAACGGCGTCAAAACTGTGTAGGCTGCTATAAAATGCGAAAAGCTACATTATTCTGTAAAGAGGCAGACAAAAAAGTTACGAAAGTGTCAAGTTACTGTGCTGATTGTGATCTAAAACCAGCAATGTGCCTCTCGTGCTTTAATGGGAAGCATATTGTGTTATATTCAAAGCTGTAAACAAAATATTTATGTTTGTAAATGTTCCGTTTCTTTTTTTTTAAGTGTGTTCTTTTATTTTTGATATTTGTGAATATCCTACACTTACGTATTTTATAAATAAATCTGTTCAATTTTTAATTGGCGGTATTTTGCATATCCTTATTAATTAGCTTTTAACGGCTAGAACCCATTAATCTTATTATATTTTTTAAGACAAAAATGCAAAAATACATGTTGAAAGTTAAAATGATTTTGAAAAATAATATGAAAAAAAAGGCCATACACACCAGGCATATGTGTCTGGTATCGCAGCAGTGAACGTGTTAAAAACGATATTAAATAGGTTATATTGAGATTAATTTGATTTTAAACATTAACCATAATAGATCCAAGTTGTAGTAATACCTGATATGAACGCGCTTCATGAGTTAGTTCAATTGTGATTGTAGTTGAAGACAGGGCCGATCCTGTGACTTTGGCCGCCCCGTGCGAAATAGAAAAAAGCCGCCCTTTCTCGACAATTTCTTTAAGTAATATTAATCTTTGTATTTTTAACTTTTTCTTAGTTGTAAACAACATAGACTCTTTAAAAATCAGTACTGACCCTTATCTGATTACGTCTTTTTTGTTGGCATAGAAGAAAAAAATTAACAATTTAATAATAAAGATGAAAAGAAAATACTGAACAAATGGTACTTAACTAAAATTAAAATGATGTACATACTTTTAATTACAATATTGACATACTTTACATAAATAAATGTTAAACGAAAATAAAATCTTAACAAAACGAAACACAAAAAAGTACACATTCTAATTCTATAATACGCGTCTGCTTTTTTTAATGCAAATTTATCTATTACGGTTGACAAATCTAAATTATTGCAAATATTTTGTTCTATAGATATTAATGCAAGATTTGTCAGTCTTTCTTGGGACATTTTAGGTCTTAAATAATTTTAAGTTTGAGCTTACGAAAACTTTGGTCTCCCGAAGCAACAGTTACTGGTAAAGTAAGAAATATTTATTGTTAACTTAGGAAACAGGAACATAGTTTATATCTACGTTAAAATATCCTGAGGTGTTAGCAAATTTCTTACAATGGTCCTAAAGGCTAAAATTTCATTTAAAAGTTTTGATTTTTTTTTGTTTTAAATAAATGTTTTTCTTTATTTTAAATTGGGCCGCCCCAAAATTCGGCCGCCCCAAAATTCGGCCGCCCCGTGCGACCGCACCATTTGCACCCCCGCCAGGATCTGCTCTAATTGAAGACGTACCATGTTGCGTACTTTTTGAATGTGTCCAAACTTAAATATCGCGCTGCTAATGCCGAACATTAATTTGTTAAAGAAATTAGTGTGTTTGATTGACAATTTAAGCTAAGGCTATTTTTGCTGCCCAGGTTTGATACTTCAGCTGCAGTTATATTATGTTCACACAAACGAAGAAAGTTGCAAGCAGTATGCAGTATTTTCAGCTACAGTTGCAACTTTTATTTAAAAATGCAAGCAGTATTTTTCGATATTTTGACTTAGTAAGAATGTATGGAATGCGGAAACTACAAAAAAAATCAATTTAAAAAATTATAACAAAATATGGGTGTTAGTAATCAAAAAAAAAAAAAAATAATAATAATAAAATAAAAATAAAAAATAGCCCTGACTTATATATTGGTTCTTTAAGAAAAAAGACGGTGACAGCGTGCCATAAGAAAGAGGATTTGGGTAAAAGATTGGATCAAAAATATAAAGTGTTCTGAAGTAACGAACATTTTGCTAAGAGAATCACGCGAAGGAGAAAATATGTTTTACAAAAACTTTTTACGAATGTCAGTTGTGGTTAGACTTCAAACATTTATTAAAAAAGATGCCATCTTTAATCAAAAAACAAAACTAAAAATACGCTAATACCGAAAGCAGTAAGATGTGTTTAGACGTGCCTTCTCCAGGTACTGCGGACGCAACCGTAGCAAAAGTTTTAACCAAACAAATATTTTTTGCAGCCATGGAAACCCTAAAAATCTGTTTGGACGTTGCTTCTTTCTAGGCTGCGTGCAGTCAAAAAATAATACTGCATGCAGCAAATTTGCACGTGCTACTTTTGTGGTTGCGGGATAATTCAGACGTGCTTCTTTTATGCTGTGCTATTTCTGAAAATGCACTGTAGCAAAAGTTGTGTGTGATCTTTAGGGCAAAAGAAATAGCTGCACAAACTGGCATCTTCAAAACGTTAGACTAAAAATACCTGGACCGCACTCTGTATGACCTATTTATCTAAGAGAGGGATTCCTGTAAATGAAAGTTCACAAATATTACAAATTAGTGTTGGTGGCATCGAGGTTAATACCTATTCTGCTATTTCGTAGTTAGCAATCAAACTATGGAACAAAAACAGTGACGTATTGAAGTTCCTACTGAGCTTCTCAGGTAATACCAAGATGACCAATGATTCCATCTTTTTGCACCACTAAGGCTTCAACTCTAAGCTTATGATGATGTTGCCGAGTTTTTTTTTTTTTATCTTGGGACAGTCCACGAAGGCTGATGCCTAAGTACTAACGTACCGTGGGTGTCTTCAGTGTGGTAAGAGGGAGTTTGTTCACATGGGACTTAAATTTTTTGAGATTGGGAGAAGGAAACACTTCTGCGGGCAGCAGGTTCCATAGTCTTGACACTCTAGGAATAAAGGAACGAAGAAAGCGGGAAGTTCGGGGCTCTCTAACTGAACTGTAAAAGGATACATAAAAGTTGCGCTACGTGTTGCTCTGTTGGGAGCTGCCAGAGAAGGAATTATACTGGCCAATTCCTCTGGTAGAAGCTGATAATATCATAGAAGAGCAACAGATCCCCTACAGCTCGACGATGGGCAAGAAGAGGAAGCCTTTCTGTGAGCGTTGGATCGTTTAAGACGAACGACTCTTTTTGTAATGGAGTCAGAATGCTAAGTGTTGTAGGGGACGCCATTCCCCAGACATAAGAACAATATTCTTAAGAGGGTCTGATTTGGGATACATACAGAGTGTACAGATTGGAAGAAGAGAAATATTTTCTGGCTCGGAAGAGGAATCTAATCTTTTTTGAAGCTGCCGAAGCTATGGATAAAATGTGTTTGTGCCAGTTGAGGTTATTCTCAAAAGTAACGCCGACTAGATTAAACGACTCTTTGTTCTGCAGAACCTGGCCGCTCATATGTAGGGATGAGCATTCGCAGACTTTTTTGCGACAGCGAACATGACTGTGTTTTGAGGCATTAAACTGTACACGATTTTTGACGCCCCAATCCAAGATAAGTTTGAGGTCTTGTGAAAGAGATATCTGCGTGACCTCCGCTTGTTTAAAATCAGAATTACAGGTGGCTTAAGAAATTAAATACTAGAGTGGAGGGTACTATCGTCAAAACTATAAATGGGATTGATTGTGGAAGAGAGAAGATCGTTAACGTGTAGAAGAAACAGCGTGGGTGCCAGCACTGAGCCCTGGGGCACCCCAGCATTAATTTGGTAGAAGCTGGAGGAATGACCATCTACACCAGGGATTCCCAAAGTGGTCGATATCGACCCCTTGGGGTCAATATCGGTTTCCTAGGGGTCGGCATAAACAAAAACTGATTTTGGGTGCGAACGAGGTCTAAAAATCGACCCCTATTAAATTAACACAAGTTCTTATTTAAAACTTTTAAGATAGGTAGGATTGTTTATGTTGTGTTACGTGTACTAAGAATAATTAATATTTTTGTAGGAAATAGCATTGTTGTAGTAATGTAAAGCCTCAAGTTCTTACAAGATGAAAAACAACAACCAAGGCTATCAGAAGTTCTGGTTACAACGCAATATTGAAACACAGTATCCTACATTGTGGAACATTGCTGAAAATTACCTTATCGCTTTTCCATCATCATACCTAGTTGAAAAAAGCTTCAGTGTGGTAACAAACATTTTGACGAAACAAAGAAACCATTTGAAAATCAACGAACGTGGAGATTTAAGGCTGCAACTCACCAATATTGACCCGGATGTAGCTAGATTGGTAGATAGTCACCAGGTTCATCCATCACACTGAAAGTTTTATTTTCTCTTTGCGAATTAATATTTTTTTAAATATAATTTCCTACCTACTTAAGATTCTTTAAGTACCTAATTTGTGATAATCATTATAAATTAAACTTGATATTTACTGAATGTCTTTTTATTTTGTTAAATTTTGATGATATAATGAAGGTAACTTTACTCACTTAACCAAGTGCAAAGTTTTCCAATTGGTACCTTAGTACCTAGGTATTTTGTATCAATAGGAAAAAACTAAAGATAGGCCCCCTTATTTATAATAGTCTGCTAACTTAAAGCATTGCTAATTCTCACTCTGTCTTCTTCTATTGACCTAAGTCAGAATGAAAAATAACACTCTGTAGCAGCTGTTTTAAGTTAGCGGACCATTATGAATAAGGGGGTTGATCTTAAAAGTAGGTAATTTGGCCATGGGGGTCTGAGGTAACAGTTCATTTTGGAAAAGGGGTCACTTGTCCAAAATAGTTTGGGGCTCCCTGATCTACACTAACTGATATACGTCTATTTGAAAGGAAACTGGATAGCCAAGAGCAAAGCTTAGGTGGAAGACCGTAAGAAGGAAGTTTGTTAAGAAGCCCATCATGCCAGACCTGATCGAAAGCTTTGGATATGTCAAGAGCAACGATCTGGAGTTACTTATATTTTTGCTTAGTACCAATTGAGAACTTACATGAAATATTTCAGGTGCCCCGGCTGAATTGTTTTCGAACAACGAATAGTTCCTGAGATGTGAGGTTAAGACCCAGTTCTCTGTTACGCTAGACATGGCGTGGTAAAATAGAATTCTGTCTCGTCCGGGCATATACGGTGACAAAGCCAATCCCAGGATACCATCCATACTTTCAAAACTTTCTCCTAAAAATATTCTTAAATATAGAAAACGATTTATATGGCACGACATAAAAACTAATAGAGCTTTAATAGACCAGGGCTGAAGCCTTTGAAAATGGTAAAAAGTGAAAAAAAAATAGTAGTTAGAAACTCATTGGAAAAGGAAGAGAATATAACAAAAATGAAAGGAAAAATAATTTACGGGCGATCAAAGGTCGGGAAGTAGTCCAAGAAAATAGGTCGTGAAATACGAATTTGTGGTTAAAACTTGAGTTTTTGATATAAGTTACTTTGAAGAATCTAAAAACGAACTGTATTTTTGTTTAAATCACCCCCGGAAAGAAGTAAAAAAAAATTAAAAGTGTTTTTTTTGAAATTTTGAGAAAACGGTAAGTCCTAGAAAAAAAAGTTTTATATAAAAGTTATAGAACTTAAAATCTACATAAAAATGATTTTATAACTTTTTTTCTAAAATTGAAATTAGGTGAGATAGGGTAGCTAGAAGCTAGGGGATGATAACAGAAACTTTAAAAAATCATAAATTATTGGAAAATTTAAAGAGTCATAGTTTTTTTTATTATTTATATAATTAACAACTTTAATTCAAGAAAAAAAAAAAATAAAGTTGTTAATTATATAAATAATTAAAAAAAAAACTATGAGTTTTTTAATTTTCCAATAATTTATGATTTTTTAAAGTTGTTGTTATCATCCCCTGCTATCCCTATCTTAGTTAATTTTAATTTTAGGAAAAAAAGTTATATAATATAATCATTTTTATGTAGACTTTCACGTTCTTCTAGGACTTACCGTTTCCTCAAAATTTCTAAAAAAACTATTCAGGAAGGTCCCAGAAAACGACTCTAGGAAGTCTGGTTCATGCATTTTTTTAAAAATGCCTTCTGGGCCGGAAAATGCATTTTCCAATTGCATCATTACTTGCACCATTATAGGAAAGACTGAAAACTTACTCGGGGGGTTTTCGGAACTGCAGAACTCGATTCTGGCATTAGAATTACCCGGGTGCGCTCGAGGGTGGCTCTGTGGGGGTGTCCGGGGGGTGAATTGAGGGAGAAATGGCAGCATGCCTGAAAATCGCTCCAAACTCGTTAATCGGAGGTTGTTAGAGACACCAAATTCATTTATAGCACTAGATTTTCCCGGAGGCGCTAGGGGGTTCAGGCATGCTGCCATTTTTCCCTGATTCACCCCGGCACCTCCACAGTAGCTCCGGGTATGCAATTCTCAGAATCTTGGCCTGTAAAACCCCCGAGTAACGAGTTTGGAGCGATTTTCAGGCATGCTGCCATTTCTCCCCCAATTCACCCCCCGGACACCCCCACAGAGCCACCCCTGAGCACACTCGGGTAATTATAATGCCAAAATCGAGTTCGGCAGCCCCGAAAACCTCCCGAATAACTAGTTTGGAGCGATTTTCGGGCATGCTGCCATTTCTCCCCCAATTCACCCCCCGGACACCCCCACAGAGCCAGCCCCGAGCACACCCAGGTAATTCTAATGCCAGAATCGAGTTCGGCAGCCCCAAAAACCCCCCGAGTAACGAGTTTGGAGCGATTTTCAGGCATGCTGCCATTTCTCCCCAATTCACCCCGGACACCCCCACAGAGCCACCCCTGAGTACAGTCGGGTAATTATAATGCCAAAATCGAGTTCAGCAGTCGAAAACCTCCCGAATAACGAGTTTGGAGCGATTTTCAGGCATGCTGCCATTTCTCCCCCAATTCACCCTCGGGCACCCCCACAGAGCCACCCCCGAGCACACCCGGGTAATTCTAATGCCAGAATCGAGTTCGGCAGTTTTCCGAGTTTGCAGTTGTTCCTATAATGGTGCAAATAATGATGCAAGTGGAAAATACATTTTCCGACCCAGAAGGCATTTTTCAAATGTGCATGAACTAGACTTTCTAAAGTCGTTTTCTGGGACCTTTCTGAACACAATGCAGAAAACCGCATCTTGATATCTGCTGGCTCAAAATATTTCCGCTATTTTTCCTAACTTCCCTGGACTAAGATTTAAACGAACAAAAAGCAGATATTTTGACAGGAGAATATTCAATTAAAAATTAGTGTGCTTTTTCAATATTAAGTCAAAATAGGGTAAAAATAAATATTGTAAATAAATAAAACTATATTGTGTTTGTAATGTAAATATGTAAGTTTTTACCTAATTTCGTAAAAAAATTGTAAAACATTTAAGAAAAATGTATATACAAAAGTTGTAGAACTTTTTATTACCTACAACTTTGCCATTTAACTTTTTTCCATAGCACTTGTAGTTTTGCCGGAAATCGAGTTAAACTGTTTTTTACCCTTAAAAACTCACCTCCTTTAACTTCCCAACCTCAGATCGCCTGAAAATTATTTTTCCTTTCATTTTTGTTATATTTTCTTCCTTTTCCAATTGGTTTCATCCTATTTTTTTTATTTCAAAAATTACACAGGCACACACAAAAAAAAATGAAAGTTCTGTCCCACCGACCGTACCAAGTGGCCTATACGTTTTTTGGGTCGCTGAATCCGAATCCATTGTTGGTTTATCTGTATCAGATCACCTTTAGGGTCATCACCTTACCTTTAAAGTCATTTCAAAGTCAAACATAAAGATCTCAAAAAATCATATATATGTTTTGAGGGAAACTAAATTCAAATCCAAGCTCATTTTAACCATATTTGTTTATCTCAAGGTCATTTAAAGGTCAAATCCAAAAAATACAATAAAATATAATGGAAATTGTTTGGAAAAATATCTATCTATCTATCTATTGGGTCCATATTTACTTTTTTCGTTCGTAACGCATTTTTTTTCCTCAAATGAACGGCGTAATGGTTTCCGTTTTCGTTTTGTCTTTCTATATTGACACTCTCTTTTCAACATCCAACAGTAATCAGCCATCATAAAAATATCCCACCTACCTTGGTAGCGCTGCTCCGTATTCTTTATATCTTAATGGAAACGTTCTCCATGCTCGTCAGTAAAGTCTCCTCAGTTAACTGGAAACTCAATCAAGTGGTTATGAAGAAAATGCTATTTGATGAAGTGTACTACGTATTGCAAATATAAAAAAGATCGGCAGAAAATAGAGATTTTTTCCAATCACTTTTTTAGAAGTAAAAAGGACTTCTTCTACAAAATTTAGAAAATTTTCAACTTCATATTATAAACTGGATCAAAGTAAGAACTTCTGTTGCCGGTAACCGCATGTGCCATGTTTCGTCCAATAAAAATGCTATTTCTCACTTTAATTTAATTTGAAGCAGTTAACCTAGTGCGTGAAATTTCTCTGATGCAAAATACCTGCGTATGAATTTTTCAAATTTTTTCACCAGCTGTTTCCCAAGTTTGACCTTTGGATGACCTTCACTTCATTTTTTTAGAAACCAACTATCACGGGATTGAGATTATCCGGTCCAAAAAACTTTATTTCGAAAATATACATATATTATTTTATTGAGCTCTTTTAGTTTGACCTTCAAATGACTTTAAAGGTGAGGTCATAGAGGTCAACCGATCTTGAATTCGAATTCAGCATCCTCAAAAACTTGCACATACATTTTTTCACATTTTTTCAGCCATTTTCTCTTAATTTGACCTTTAAATGGCCTTGGAGGCGATCTGATACAGATAAACCGACATCGGATTTGGATTCAGCGACCCAAAAAACGTATAGGTGCGG
Organism: Listronotus oregonensis; assembly: GCA_019359885.1. Taxonomy (NCBI): domain Eukaryota; kingdom Metazoa; phylum Arthropoda; class Insecta; order Coleoptera; family Curculionidae; genus Listronotus; species Listronotus oregonensis. The sequence continues at coordinate 20,074 of JAHBCN010014124.1, forward strand.
GTGCTAGGTGCGGTCGCTTTTGTGAGCCTGTGTTATCGACCCTGGTCTATAAATTAATAGGAATTCAAATAATCAGTTTTGTCGTTCATATTACAAACACAATTTTTTTGTGTAGGACTGTATAATTATTGTATTGTATATTTAAAGTGGTAAAATGTCCTCAGTGACTAATTTATTTATTTAATTTAAATTGGCCAAGCTTAAAAAAATGTATTTCATTAATAACAAAAAAGGTAAATACTAAAAAACCTAATAGTTTTTGCATCTTTATGTACGCACAAAGTAATTGGGTATAACATTTTAGTTGTTTCTTGGAACGTCCCGGGTAACAGGTGAAAATAAATTCGTGCTGTCTTTCGGGTGTGTTATGTTTATGTGTTGATTTTTAGACTTTTTGTGGAGATCAGGTAGGAAATATTTTATTGAAAAATATTTATTTCTTTCCTCCAATACTGCACGATAATAGAACAAATTGTGGAGAGTCATCTGAGAGATAGATACTGGTTTTTTTCCAATTTCGTAAACTTTAACATAAAAGCAATATTTTTATAAAATTTTTGCTTTTATTTATTTGCTACACCATAATACAAAAATAAAATGGGCTACGGTGAACTTTAGCTCCATTGCTAAATAGCAATATTTTAATATAATTTTGTTTCATATTTGTTACACCTAATAAACATAGGGTCTAAAGAATTTTTCCATTATCACAAATAAAATAATTTTTATTTCGTATAAAATATGCTGAGTAATATGGCGGACTAACATGAAAAAGAGAAAGAATACATAAAAGACATTTTGTTGACGGTTGCGTCCTTCAATAACAATTGCCAGATGCAAAATTTGTTATTATTAAAGGTTGTTTTTCCATTTACAAATGAAGTTTTTTAAAAACAAATCAGAACTAACAACAACAACTTTCAAACTATTACCTAGTTTTGTGTTTTGGTTGTTTTAGGTTCCTCAAAATTGTAAAATTTCTTTATCATAAATGTGCCGTCGAACAATTTTTTTTTGATCTGACAACGTCACTAAATTTTGCCTTTTACTTAACCTAAAAGAATAGTATTTCGACTTTTAATTTATTTTTCTGCAAAAATCTTTTTTTCGATTTTTCTTTTGAAATCTACTAAACAAAATTTTTTTTTTTTATCTGTAATATTTTTTTTTGTCAAATGAATGGATAAACTAAGGCCCCATAAAATGTTTTTTCCATATAAAATATACCAAAGGTATGACCGACTAAATATGAAAATAAGGTCCGGGAAGCCACCACAAAAAACCAAGCCCATAAGAGGACCTAATGAAACATTTTTTTTTATATTACTATGAACTATAGTCAATTCAAAGCCGCACTGCTGCCTCAGCTCAGCGGGTTTAAATTGCATTTTTTTACATTAAAAAAATTGTGAAAAATAGTTTTTTTTTAATTATAACTCAAAAACTACTAACTTTAGAAAAAGTGGTATATAGTCAAAATTAATGGTCTAATAAAACTACGTCATTTTTTTTATATACATTTTTGTAGCCCTTTTACTTTTTGAGATATTAACGATTTAAATTTAAAATTAAAACTCAAATATCTTTAAAACTTAAAGAGTTACGAAAAAATGTAATAGGCAAAAAAATACCTTTTACTTAACTCTATAAAAATAGTTATATGCACATTTTTAATAAAATAAGTAATAAAGGAGATATAAGCTAAAAAAAATATTTTGGTTATTAAAAAGTTCGCTAATAACAATATTTTATTGGTACAAGTAAGTATACCAGCTCCGATCCATTTAAAAATTAATTTAAAATGTTCTATGTGCCTCGAGGCAATGGGGGATAACCTAGTGGCACTGATATTTTATTAATTTTTTTTTTGGATCCAATAACTGTACCCATAACTATCCACTTGAAACTTTAACTAAAATAAAATTTAAATTTTATTTAATTAAAAAAAAAGTGCTCCTCGATCTGGCAGGACTCCTAACATTTCTCGATCTTCTATGCTTTTATGTGTATAGCTCATCGTTTAAATATTTTTATTATCGATTTAAATAATAATATTATTAATTTATAAAGACAGTTACTCGTTCAGAATGATCTTGAGAAAATTTTAAATATATTTTTAACAAGAAATTATTTTTTTAGTTTATTTATTTTTCTTTAATTGAATTCATGTTAAAACTTTAATTTAATCATTTCTTAAAGTAAAATAAAACTTTAATTTAATCATTTCTTAAAGTAAAAAAAAAAAAATAAATAAAATTAAGAAAAATGTTTTAAAAGTTTAATACTAATGAAACTAATTAAAAAAAAATTGTTAAAATTATGATTAAAATTTTCTAAAATAACTGCCTTTATAAATTATTAATATTGTGATTTAAATCGATAATAAAAATATTTAAACGATGAGCTTATACACATAGTAGCATAGGAGATGGAGAAATGTTAAGCGTCCTGTCAGGTATATAACACCCAGTAAAAGGAGGCATTTTTTTCATTTAATTAAAGATTTAATTTTATTTTAGTTAAAGTTTCAAGTAAATCAAAATGGGTACAGTTATTGGACCAAAAAAGATTAAATCAAATATCCGTGCCACCAGGTTCTCCCCCATTGCCTTGAGGACATGTGTATAAGTTTATTTCATTTAATGATTAGAATATTTTGAATTAATTTTTAAATGGATCGGTGCTGGTATACTTACTTATACCAGAAAAATAGTGTTATAAGCGAAATATTTAAGGGCCAAAATTACTTTTTTGCGTATATCACCTTTAATACTTATTTTATTAAAAATATGTAGATTATCTTTTTTATAGAACTTACTAAAAGGCTTATGTTTTGTTTATTACATTTTTTGCAACTCTTTTAGTTTTTGAGATATTTGCCTTTTTATTTTAAAGTTAAATCGTTAATATCTCAAAAACTAAAAGGGCTACAGAAAAACTTATAAAAAAACTAACGTAGTTTTATTAGATCATTAATTTTGACTATACCATTTTTTCCTAAAATCAGTAGTTTTCGAGTTATATTAAAAATACCGATTTTTTACAATTTTTTTAAGGTAAAAAAATGCAATTTAAACCCGCTGAGCTGAGGCAGCAGTGCGGCTTTGAATTGACTATAGTTCATAGTATTATAAAAAAAAAAACAATGTTTCATGCGGTTCTCTTATAAGCTTGGTTTTTTGCGGTGGCTTCCCGGACTATAAGATTATTATACATTAGAAATAGATGATACGATGCCGTTCTTTTGACGTTTCCCTGCTTAAATGTGCAATTTTACTATATGATATCTTATAATTTGTTATTATTCGAAGGTTC
>JAHBCN010014125.1:0-23215 GCA_019359885.1 Listronotus oregonensis
ACAAAATGTTAAATAGACGAGTTTTTTAGAATTAAAAGTTAGGCTTAAATACCAAGTAATGGCATCCTGTTATTTTTTTATAGTTTTGGATTACCCCTGTATCATACATATTTTTTTTAATTTAATTTACAAATTGTTTAAAGTACTAATAATTAGGTCACCTATAAATAACTTTTATTAAATTAAAGTCTATTTGTTAAATTTAACTGAATTTATATATTTTTAGTTAGGTGGCTATTTAATTTTTTTTTTATACTAGGAAAACCACAAATGTGGCTTGGCAAAATTTTAAAAAGGGACTGCCTTAAAAGCATAAGAGGCGCTGTTACTTAGGGGGTTGTTTTTTTACAACTACAAAATTTCCTTATGTAACATAATATATTAGTAATTTTTTATCAACCTATACAGGTTGTTCGGCACATAAGTGGACATATGTAAATCTAAAATAGGTGGGGTCGTTTGCTATGCGGTCCACCTAGATATTTTGACCTGAGCCCATAGATAACCTAACTTTAGATATCGCAATCGCATTTATGGCAAGTTTACGACCTCGCGCAGTAAACAAACGATAGTGTCATTAAGCATGCGTATTTAAAAAGCAGGACCAGTTCCGGACTTAGAAATTTGTATGTCATTAATTAATTTATATTTATATAATATATTTTTTAATATATTTAGATACTAAATTCTTTTATTTTGCGTTTCTGTACATATATAAATTATGTTAGGTAGTAATATAAACCATGAGTTAACAAAATTAATATTGCAAAGTATAAATAGAAAAAATAGGGTCTAATAAAAGATAGGGTTAATTTCAAGACCCAGTTTTTGTACCGCCTTAAAATAGTTTGGAAACTGTTAGAATTTATTAAACGCGTGACTGTCGACTTTACACGGTTTTATGTCAGTTCAAAAACGACGAAGTTTGAACGCTTTCTATATATTTAAAGGGTTTTGCTTTGCTTGGGGATCAGTAAAGGGATGCAATAAACGGTTTTTTGCGAGATTGGAACAGACTTATAAACAAAAGGGTAAAAAAATGTTTATACAAATAACGTTAACTCTTTTCCTGCTTACACTTATGTTTTCGATAGCGATAAAAGGATATTCTAAACATCTTAAATGTATTTATACAAAACGAGTATTTATTTACTAGAGGCAGCCTTGCCGTTTGGCAGTGCGAAAGAGAAAAAAGAATCATAGGATAAACCTTTCTCCGTGGCTCCAACCATAGTGCCGATAGATCGACGCGGAGAGACCGACAAATCAGCACGCAGAGCGGGGTATATATATTTTTTCACCGACCAATGATCACGTTGGAGGGAGAAAAAGGTTATACCGCTATTCTTTCCTTCTTGCACAAATGATCGTTTTCCAAGCGGCAAGAGTGCCTCTAGTAGGTATATGCTCTAAGGGAATATGTTTTATGTTGTAATCATACTTACTGACTTTTTAGATTAATGCAATATATTTTTTGTTCAGATATTTTTAATCCGAAATAAATAATTATAGTGATTTTTTTTTTCAATTATGATTGTGTTACATAGATGAAACAAAAGTTAATTCTTAGATAAGCCACAAGAGTCATGGTTCAGTCGTATTCGCCATTTTTTATTATTATTAACTACAACGCATCAGTTGTGAACCAGTACAAAAATTTGTGGCTTTCCATAGCTATAACATTCAGAAGAACTAGAGGAATTTAAGGAGTTGACAATGGATAATATGTTTATTTTTGATTAAGAACAACATCTAAACAAACCAATGTGTTTCACTGGTTCAAAAACCAGTAACCATGGTTTTTTAACCAGTGTAATATATTTTTGCTTAAGTCATCAATTGACGAATACAGAACTGGCCGGCGACGAATTTGTAAATAAAATCGATCTGCAAAGTCCGTTCTGCGCATGATTTAGGACCCAAAGAGATGACTAGAGCCACGGCGCACGGACACATTTTTTCGCCCATAAAATCTCACTTTTGAACCGCGCATCTGATACCCTTTACCGGTCCATATTGAGGTCAGTGCCTGAGCCCAAGACTTTTTTTAGGAATTTTTAATTTTTTTTTCAAAATTTTTATTTTCGGATTTCCAACTAAAATAACTTTTGGAAAAATTATGAAACTGACAACATTTTTATTTTATTTTAATCTAGACTACTACTAGAATCATGCAAATTTGCTTAAAAACAGCAAGAGTTATTTCTCAAATTAATTAAGGTGGGTATTTTTTACGAAATTCTACTTTTGATAAAGTTGACAAATAACTCTCACTGTTTTTAAGCAAATTGTGGTTATTGCATATGGTTAGAAAAAATCCAAAGTTGGCTCTTATTATTTTTACCTTTTATTATTATTTATCTCTTTTGGGGGTTAAAAGGTCCGCGTTTTTCTTTATAGCTGTTATGGGTAGAGTTGCCGCGAGACGAGACGAGACGAGATAAAGCCTTGTCTCGTCTCGTCTCGAAATTTCGAGACGAGACTAGGGTCGAGACGAGACGAGACAAACGTTTGTCTCGTCTCGTTTTGTCTCGTTTGTCTCGAGTTATTTTGGTTTATTTCAATTAAATTAATTTTAATATACAGTGCATTAGTAATGTATAGAAATTAATTTTTAAAAAATCATTTTTAAACATTAAATTTTTTTTTATGTCTGCACAGTGCAAAAGGTGGCAATAAAAAGACATATTTTTTTAAATGGAACACACATATTTTATCATGACATAATTATTTCCAATGTTTAATTCTAGAAATGTTCATTCTCATTTGTTTTTACCAATATTTAACTTTTTCTATAATAATTAAGTATACCCAAACTATCATAAATGGCAATATTCTTATACCTATCAAACTTTCTGGGTATAGAATATGAAGTAGGTATAGGAATTTCTTGTAAAATAAAAGTTGGCGTGATTGAGCTTTTCTTAAAATTGTGTAGTTTTCTCAAAAAATTGGTGATTTCAGACTTTACACACACATAATATGCAACTTAAAATAAAATAAAGAACCTAATAATTTGTTTTTTTATTTAAAATAAAAATATAGAACAAATAAGTGACATAAAAATGTCCACAAAATAGAAAAAAAATCTAAAAGATAATGAAACACAAGTCATGAACTCTATTACAAAACACAGGTAAAATGTTTTCTAGAAATTTGTCTTATAATTATACAGAGTGTTTGAGCAATAGTTTTAAAATCTTTAACAGCAGTAAGATCTTGCAAAAAAGTCTCTATAAACAAGTCCGGATATGCATCGTTTCGAAATTGTAAATACCCAGGGTTCTAAAGTTAAAAAGAAGCTTTAATTGTACATTATTCTTTAAAACAATTATTTTGATAAAACAACTTAAAACACAACTTTTTCGTTATTTGAGTTTTTTTCGAGAGACAAAGTAAAACACCTACTTTTCAAAAGGGTATAATAAAAAAGAATCGGTTTTAATGTTTTTCTTGAAAGCAAAGCAAAATTAAAATAAAAATCAAGAGACAAAATAGTTGTATGTTAAGTTGTTTTATCGGGTGTAATATCACGAGTGCTTAAAAATTACCGATAATTTTTCACGATAGCGAGTTTTTCATAATTTCACGAGTACGAGGGACGGGTAAAATTTTTAAAGAAAACACGCATAAGTAAAAAATTATCTGGTTAATTTTAAAGCACGAGCGGTATTAAAGGATAATATTTCACGAATCAAAAACGTAGATAAAGTTTAATAACAAAAAATTAAATATTAATTTAACAAATCGTCATTATTATTTAAAAATTTCGTCTTGTCAATTTGAAAAGTATGTGGAAAACCACGTTTCCTAGACGACGTGAAATTTCCGTGTAATTTTTCCATAATACCACTTCTCTTATGGGAAAATATGTACATAAGTGAAATATTCAAAATAAATAAAAAATAATAAAGCCACAGGGTGATATAATTTTTAAAGCAATTAATTTATGCTCCTTTTTTTTAACACCCTGTATGTCCAAAGACGATGCATTTCTTGACCTATGTTTATAGAAACTTATTTTTGCAAGATCCAACTGCTGTCGAAGTTTGAAACACTAAATCTTAAACAACCTGTATAACTCTTAAGAACTAGAAACATATTGTTGAAGATTTATTACAGTTAGTTCACTTAAGTTTTAAGTCATTAAAATTTTTCGAGATGTCTCGTCTCGTCTCGAAGGATTTTATCTCGTCTCGCCTTGTCTCAAAATTCGAGACAAAATGCTCTCGAGACGAGACAAAATGGCTTCGAGACGAGACGTCTCGTATTTCGTGTCTCGCGGCAACTCTAGGTATGGACCCTAATTATTAAATTTATGTGATTCTAATATAAGTCTAGATTAAAATAAAATAAAAATATTGTTAGTTTCATGATTTTTCAAAAAGTTATTTTAGTTTGAAAATCGAAAATTGAATATTTTGGAAAAAAATTCTAAAAAAAAATTCTTAGGGCCCATGTGAAAATATCTGGGTGGATGCATAGCAGACGGTCCCACCTATCACAGATTTACGTATGTCTACTCATGTGCCGAACACCCTGTACACAACATTTTATGTAGGACTTATTGCAAGCAACTGAAGGGAGAGCCTGTAATTTTATTACAGCAAATTACCTTAATGAGTTTCTACGTGGGTCGCAAGTTAATATAAATTATTAATTTTTATCATATTTTAAGCCGTTATACGAGATCCTTAAGATTATAGAAACTTACAGCTTACTTCTTGTAGTTTAACTGGATTAAATCCTGTTTTTGTAGATCGTTAACTTTCATTTCTTTACTTATTTTATGGTGAATTTATGCAGTTAGTTTATGCAGATCTATAAAACTTTATTTGTCGAACTTTAAGTAAGCAATTATTAGATAATAAATTTAGTTAATAAGTTAAGTTCTTCGAACAATACAATGTTTTTACCTGTTAATTGTTTAAAAAATTTAAAGAAGTTAAGCTGTAAGAAAAATACACTGCAACCCAAAATTAAGGGATATCGGTTTTTAATAGTGATTTTAAAGTTAAAAAATTTACAGAACTGTCAAACCATTTTTAATTATTTTTGTTTTAGATTAAAGCTACATCATCATATTTTTAAATTACTCATGAAGAAGCATTTTATTACAATGAAGTTTTATTGTACAGGGTGAAATAAAGAAGTATATTTAGTTTTTCCTTAGTGTGCAAGGCGAGTTGTTTATCTATCATTAATTTGCCCTTTACCTCTATAGTTTTCAAAGTAAAAGCTCTAACAAAAAACCCGAGCCCTTTTTTAGACTTAAATGACGTTTTAGACATTTTAAATAAAAAAACCCTTGAATTAAAGTAGCGATCTTATTCTAATCAATGACAAATATCACCAGAAAAGTTATTATGATAATACCTTTGTGGCTAAACTGGTCAACATTATGATATTTAAAGTGAAAATGGACATTGCATAAGAAAAAATTGCATATTTTTAAAACTATTAGAGTTAGAGACAAATTTCAAAAACTATCTAGTAGATAAACCACTGGCCTTGCACACTTGGGAAAAACTGAAGTTTGTCTTGTGTCACTTATTTTCCATACGTGAAATTGAAAACTGCCTTTAAAACATACTTTTTTATCACCCTGTACAATTAAACTACGTTGTAATAAAATGCTCCCCCATGAATAGTTCAAAAATAGATTGATGTACCTTTGATCTATAACAAAAATAATTTAAAATGATTCGTTAGTTTTTAAATTATTTAATTTAAAATCACTGTTAAAAACGATATTCCTTAATTTTGCGTCGCAGTGTAAATCTATTTTAAGTTGGCCGGAATTTTATAAAGACAGTAAAGTAATCAAACCATAAATGAACCCGCAAAATTCTTATGGAAAGTGGGTATCTGTAGGAATATTTTTAACTTCTAGCCATTATGTGGTTTTTATTTTAATTTAATTGCGCATGCGTTTGTCTTTAAAGATATACATTTTTGTGGCAGTTTTAAGCTAACAAAATAATGACGTCATTATAAGAGGCAGCTTATAAGACTGGTTAAACGGCTAGATGTCTAAAATAAAGCTATGTCTTAATATTGCTTAGTCTTAAACGGAGATCATCATTGATTTTTCTAAATCTATTCCGATACTGATTCTAAATAAACACAAAATTTAACAAAATCCTGCCTTACATAAGTAATTCGTCGTAAAAGACAATCAAAATTTAACTGTTTTTTAGCTGATTTAAATAAACTGACTGTCTTTGGACCCAAAATTCCCAAAAATGCATTTTTAAAAAGGTTAGTTTCAATTCTGAGTCACAGCTAAGTTCAAAAAATCGATCTTTGGATCCAGGAATAAATACTGAAGTCTTCAGAAAAGTATTGTATGTTGGCGATAATAGTGGTCTTAATCGTGATTAATATTTTTTTCCCTATTAACACCTCTAGTTTTATAAACTCATTTAGAAGCTTACTTTTTTTATACCATTTTTATACATTCTTCTTTGGTTTCAATTGGAAAAATAATTTATTTTTTGTTTTGTATATTCTTGATAACTCTAATAAAACACAAACAATTAATATAAAAACAATTAATATAAAATTTGAAAATAATGATGATGGCACACCCGAACGTAAAGTTATCCGGAGGTAAAATACCCCTCCATTCGGTTCTCCGGGCGAGGGATACATTTGGGGGCACCATCGAAAGTTGATATCGTTTACAAATATATGTGGGCTTAACTCTAACGTGAATCGTTCTCCATTATCTTCAATCCTCCAAACCCCACATACTATTTCTTACCGAAACCCAAAAAGCCAAAACAGCAACCAACCATCTCCTTTTCCAGGTTATGAACTCTTCATCTTTCGACCCCATGGCGGCGTTTGTGCTTACGTTCGCAACCTGGTTTGTGTTAGGGTTTCAACCTCGAATCGGGTAGGCCTGATATTCTTTGGCTTAAACTTATTTTCAGATCTTCTACTAAATTCATCTGCTGTATATACCGGTCCCGCGACAATTCCTACAACGAGTTCTTTGATTTCCTTTCAATAAAGATCGACAATATTTTTTCCCCAGTTTCCATTGGTCGAAGTAATCGTTCTCGGGGATCCTTCAGAAATATGTAAACAAATTACCGAAACAATTCAACTAGGCATTGAGACCTATATTCCTCACAAAAAAAGAACCCCATAACTACAAATAAACCGTGGTTTCCAAACCTGTGACAAAGCCAGACTTTTAAAACTTCAAGCCCAAAAAAAAAAGTTTCTTCAAAACCCCGGTCCCGAAAATCGACAGGCTACATCGAAGCAAAGAAATCAGTATAATCAGACCATCTCAGATGCAAAATACCGTTTTAACAATCGAATAAAAGATAAAGTTCTCTTGCTCAAATGGCAGTAAAGCTTTCTGGTCCTTTGCCAAAAATATTAGTCAGAATTTTTGCACAAATTCTTTTCCACCCCTAATCTCTGAAGATGGAATTGTCTCTACCTCCAAAGGAAAGCCGAACTATTTGCCAAACAATTTGCTGCCAATTCTACGCTTGATCCTCCTATTAATCTTCCTCTTCCAACATTTTCCCCTTTGTTTCCCAAAAAATGTCCGATATAATTTTTAAAGTCAAACAGATCAAGCGTATTCTTTATTCTCTTAATACTAAAAATCGTCAGGGCTGGATGGCATACCAGCAATCGTCTTAAAAAATGTGCTCCCGAGCTTGCACCCATCTTAACGTCTGAATTTTTACGACACGGGCATTTTCCCGAGAGTTGGAAAGCTGCACGTGTGCAACCTGTCCCCAAAAAAGGATCCAAAAGTCTCCTTCTAACTATAGACCTATATCTCTTCTTTCAGTTGTTTGCAAGGTAATGGAAAATTCATTAATTCCTAAATCTTAAAGTATCTGGAAAAACATAAGATCTTACATGATAGACAATATGGATTCCGTCACAGTAGATCCACAGCTGATCTTCTTTTCCCTTTTTCTCACACAACTGCAACAAGTCCCTTGAGTTTCTTGGTGAATCCCAGGTCGTTGCTCTTGACATATCCAAAGCTTTCAGATCAGGTCTGGCATGATGGGCTTCTTAAAAACTTCCTTCTTACGGTCTTTCCACCTAAGCTTTGCTCTTGGCTTTCCAGTTTCCTTTCTAATCGACGTATATCAGTTAGTGTAGATGGTCATTCCTCCAGCTTCTACCAAATAAATGCTGGATGCCCCGAGCTCAGTGCTGGCACCCACGCTGTTTCTTCTACACATTAACGATCTTCTCTTCCACAATCAATCCCATTCATAGTTTTGCTGACGATAGTACCCCCCACTCTAGTATTCAATTTCTTAAGCCACCGTGTAATTTGATTTTTAAAACAAGCGCAGGTCAATGCAGATATCTCTGTCACAAGACCTCAAACTTATCTTGGATTGGGGCCCCAAAATCGTGTTCAGTTTAAGCCTCAAAATAGCTGCCTGTCGCGAAAGTCGCGAAGCTCATCCTTCATATGAGCGCCCAAATTCTGCAGAACAAAGGGTCGTTTAATCTAGTCGGCGTTACTTTTGAGAATAACTCAACTGGCACAAATACATTTCATCCATAGCTTCGGAGCTTCAAAAAGATTGGATTTTCTTTCGAGCCAGAAAATATTTCTCTTCTTCCAATCTGTACACTCTGTATGTATCCCAAATTAGACCCTTTTTAATATTGTTCTCATGTCTGGGGAAAAGGCGTCCCCTACAACACTTAGCCTTCTGACTCCATTCAAAAAAGAGCTGTTCGTCTATTAACGATCCAACGCTCACAGAAAGGCTTCCTCTTCTGCCCATCGTCGAGCTGTAGGGGATCTGTCGTCTTCTATAGGTATTTTCACGGCTTCTGCTCAGAGGAATTGGCCAGTATTATTCCCTCTCTGGCAGCTCCCAACAGAGCAACACGTAGTGCAACTTTTATGCATCCTTTATAGTTCAAAAACAATTTTTTAAAATAAGTAAATATTTGAACATTATTCAGAAGATAGGCGTAAGAAGTTTGTAAGCGCATGCTGCCACAAAGATCTAGAGAGTTATGTCTTAAAACCTATGTAGGATTAAGGAACTAGTCCCTGTAAGCTTATGCTGCCACAATCCACCAGCGTTACTTCTGAAAACCTAATAGTCTATTGGAAATAATGAAAAAATTATAAAATTCAGATATTTTTTCTCCATCAATTTTTTTTGCATGAAGTTTCAGTTTAACGTATAAATAACCGGAAAATCAATATCTCTATGCATGAAAAGGGGTGCAATGTACTTTCAAATTGACTTTTGTGTTAAATAGTGCATTTTTTGCTATTTTTTTAAATAATTTTGATGCTTTTTTTTATATAATTATTCCAAATGAATAAAACTTTGGTAATTTTTATTTTTTAGTGTAATTTTAAGTATTACAAATAATTTAAAAACATTAATGTTTCATTTTGTGCCATTGCCATGCTTAAATTAAATAATTACATAAAATCTTTATTATTTAAAATATTAAGGAAAAAAAATATATCCTCATCGATTTAAAGAGGCTCATTGTCAGAATACCAAAAATATCCTTAAACAAATACCGGTAGTACTATTCGAAACAAATAAAATCGTTATCGTTGGGGGCACATAAGAAACACATCGACAAAGGTTACCTACAATGTCAAACTTGGCACAGAAACTACATTGACCCATGCAGCTGGGGTAGGAGAAACAATGCTACGGAAAATATTTTAGAATCTGTGTTTTATGAGGATAAATTAATCCCAGACGACATACTTACTGCTCTTGCAAAAACAATTGTACAAATAAAAGTGGTTGCAGAAAAATCGATCTAAAATGCAACTAGTACTAAAACCACTGTAAAGGCATGGAATGTTAAATAGTGAGAAAATAGAAGACTTTTACCTAACTTTTCTATTATTATAGCAGAAATTTTGGAAGTAGAAGTTGAACCACAAATTTTAATTGGTCATATCGAAAATAATTGATCCGTTGTGACTCTCCTGACAATGAGCCTTCTTCAAAAAGGATAAGGATGTAATTTTTTTCCTTAATATTTTAAATAATAAATATTTTAGGTAACTATTTGATATGAGCATAGGAATAATGCACTTTTTGATGCAATTTTTTGGTCCAAATGGCACAAAATGCAACATAAATAGTTCTAAATATTTTGTAATACTTAGAATTACATTAAAAAAATTAAAATTAGCAACGTTTTATTTATTTGGATCAATTACATAAAAAGAGCAGGAAAAAATATGTGCATTGCACAACCTTTCCTGCGTACGGATGGTGATTTTCTGCTTATTTATACCTTAAACGGAAACTTCCTGCAAAAAAATCTGATGAAGAAAAAATTTCTGAGCATTTAGGATTTTTTCATTATTTCCAATGGACTATATGTAGGATTAAAGAATTAGTGCCTATCCATAAAAGTAGAAAATTTGTTACTAGTGTATTTTCAAGAACAGGCAAAAAATAAAAATAAATAAAAATTTTATGGTCAATATATCCTATACTTAAGTCAAATACATCGTTCAAGAAAATAATATTATATTTAAAAATTTTACGTTTATAGCGTTTTTACATAATACCAATTATGGAACGAAGTAAGTAGGTATATTTAAAAGAGGAAACTGGACGATTTACAAACGTTGCATCATATGAAATGTATTCATTAATAGATAGATGTAATTACATTATTCGGAAATTTTGATTTGTTTTAATATTATTTGCCTTGGAAACACAAACAGATATCCCATATATCATGCGTCTATGTTTATTCACATTTATAGATTACACAAAAAGTATTTAGTGCCATTCAGAAATATGGGTGAATTTTTTCAGAATTTTTGCATAAGTCTCACAAATTTTCTATTCGGCCATTTTTGCAGAGGTCCGAAAATATATCCAAAAATTCTGAAATAGATTATCAGTATTTCTTAAATGATTCTAAATAATTTTTGTTAAACCAAATTTTTCCTGCAGCTTTTATGAGTAAAGTTTTTTTTGTGTGAAAACTTCGGAACATTATAGCCGTTTGTGGGAATAAGAAGAAAATGTTGCCCCTCATTTTAAGGCAGACAGTCTTTTGGGGCTTATTAAGAGGAAGATTTTGAGCAAAAAATTGTGTGCCAAAACCTAAATCAAAGACAAATTTCCGAAAAATAAAAATAGTCCAGTAACTGAAGACCTGAAAGTACCCAAAGCTGTAAATAAATCTGTACAGTTTTCATTTGTGGCGAAATTCTTAAGTCTTCGCGGATGCTTTCGAGCAAGAAAAAGTTTATCACGATTCCGACTTGGGAACCCGCTGAAAATGGCCCCCAAAGTCCCAAAAATGAGTTTCTTGCGAATATCTGCCAAAAAATGCGAATTAGAGAATGTTTGTTCAGACAAAAAATGAAGATCACCTAAAAATCTAGAAAAATAGCCCTTACCATTTTTTCCGCAACACCAATATTTTTCGCAAAAACGGCCGTCGAAAAATACATAACATACAGCTTTTTTAGAACTCCGGAAACTGCTAAAAAATGCAGATGGACAAAACAATTTTGTATCAAAACGCAAGAAAGATGGTGAAGAAAATTTTCTGGGATCATTGAACACTTGCCAATGTCTCATTATAAAAAATAATTGTTAATAACAACCATTTTTCTAAAAAATATTAATAAATTAATGAAATACTCTAAAAATATTGTGAAAAAACTTGCTCGCTTTTTTTTATATTCTAGAAAAATCAGAATGGACCAAAACTCCTAAACAATGATAGGTACGGTTTTTCCCATTTTGATAAACTTTAAATGATTAAAAAATGTACATTATTGCCCGAGTAATGAAACAATTCGTCCGCCCGCTTATAAGTGGATCCATGAATATAGCGGCATTCTAGCGGTAGAGCGGCAGCTGAAATGAGTTATCTCGAAAACTATCGATTTTTTGAAAAAAAAGCGTAAGGACCATTTTTGTAGATTACAAAGCAATCTTCATTTTTTTTTTAAAAAAAATATTCTCCAATTCGCATATTTTGGCAGATCTTAGCGACGGGCCATTTTCAGCTCTTTGCGACCTGTTAATGTTGATAAACTTTTTTTCGCTCGAAAGCATCCCTGAAGACCTAAGAATTGCGCCACAAGGGAAAACTGTACAGATTTGTTTACAGCTTTGTCCCTTCATTTACTGGACTAAAACCCAAATTAAAAATTAAAAAAGAGGGATGGATAAGCAAATTCAAGAGGAGAATTAAAAAAAAATTAGCTCAAACGGATGAACTATATTTATGAGCTGTTGAGTAATTTGTGCGATGGCAAACACAACGTCAGAGATGTTTTTTTGCTTATTTAGTTATAAATAATCGGCTATTTCAGTGGCAGTTTTTTTTAATAACCAATTTTTTATTGGTGGCAATGCGACCGCTCGATCTGACCTATCAATGTGTTATTAGATAACAAGTTCCAAACTGAATTTAATGGAATGGCCCAACTATTAGTAACTTTTTTTACCCTTTCATGTTGAACTTAAGAGGAATTTCCTATAATAAACCTGTGATTGCCAAAAGCAAACTGTACTTTTTGCCACCATCATTACCTTCCAAGGAATTTAAATCATCATCTTTAGCGGAAAATAAAGAATAAATAAAAACAGTACTAAACAACGATCAAAAACAAAAAAGGCAATGAGAATGACAGTCAAAAAGTGGCCTCTTCAGGCCTCTTAAAATTCTCTTCTGCGTGATGTTGGACAAGTTTTTACGGTTAAATTATTGCTGTTACATGCGAACTTATAATATATACACGTTGAATTACGTGTGTATTATCGTGCGGGTATTATATACATGTTTTATTTTTCATAGGCATGAATAATTTTTCTTTAATATGTATGAAGCTAATTGTTGATTTATATTAAATTTGCTGCCAACTTTTTCTTTACAATTAACTGTATCGACAATATCTAAAATTATTTTATCTATTTTCCGGGTTTATTTACAATCTTCGTCTTCAAATGCTGTAACTAAGTCAAGCTGTGCCTATAGTCTAGTCAAGAAGTGAGTTTTTTGCGAAAAATAGTTAGATGGGTACGAATATTATGAGTGATGGCTTATTTGATGATGATTGCAATTCTGAGAAATGTATCATATTAATTTTTTTCTACAAATAAAAATTGCAATTATTATTTTCAAAAAACGAAAAAAAGCCATTTTGTTTTTTGATGATAACTCAAAAACTATACAAGATAGCGGAAATTGCAAAAAATATTTTTAAGGGAAGGTAACGTTTTTAAACATTTTGTTGAATTTTTTTAAATTTGATTTTTTAAATGAAGAACCTTTAAAGAATAGTTGATATCCCTCCCAACTTCAAAACTACTGCACCGATCCTTTTAAAATTTTGAACACTATTTCTGTACATAATTTACGAAGTAACGCGGAATGTTTTTTCAAATTTGTTAATATTTTTTATTTAACACTAAAAAATAAGCCGATTTTTTTCGCAAAAATCACGTTTTTCACCTTAAAATGTTTCCAAAGAGTAAAAAAATTTAAATTAAAAAAAAACATTTTCGCGTTATCTGGGGAAAGAGATTACCCAACGAAAAAACTTTGGTTTTTTTAAATTTCAGATAATCCAGCACCTAGTTATGAGGGGCACTGGAATTCAGCTTTTTTCCGAGACGCCAAATAATTGCTGCCATTAATAATTAAAAAAAAAAGAGTATATATAGACCCGGTATTGTATTATATAGATCATTCTATTGACAACCGACGCCACAGGGCGACTTTTACAATTTATGGGCCAAAGAGATAGATATAGAAGTGGGGATATCCACAGGACACATATTTAATATTAAAATATAAATATATTGTATACCTGAGTAACATACGACCTGTAATGAGTGGTGTCGCTGGAGAATCTATGTTGTCAAACCTATATCCATGTTCCCTGAGCACATGAAATTGGACTGTTGGTAATAAAAAATATAAATTCATCTTTAAAAAAGGTTAATAGAAGCGAAAAATGGAAACTTAACATTAAAACAAAGGTTTTAAAGATTTAATAACATAGGAATTTACTGTTTCTTACTTGTAAAAAAGTGTATTTTGGTTCTTTTTGGAAAAAGTTGCCCACTAACGAACTATTTTAAAAGAATATGAAGAATGTTTTGGGTCTAATACGATTCTTAAATTAAATTATTTAATTAAAATAATAATTTCTTTTTAGTTTCCTTCTCTCGTTGACCCATTGCCAAAAATAAGCTTCTTACATAATTGAAACTTGGTATTTCGGACAAAGTAAATGACATTAAAAATCTATTTAGGACATATCTTTAAACATAAATATGTTCTTTAGTTTTGTGGGGGATTCCGTTTAGTATGTTTTTTTTGGGGGTTACTGCCTTAAAATTTTTTTTTTGGAATGGGACCACTTAGGTCCATTTAACGAACTGACCCTCCAGCACTATTGACTTTTATGAAGAAAAACCCTCCAAAAAACCCCCCCAAAAAATAAAAAAAACTAATCTACGTTTCGGTTGCAAGTCGGCCACCGTTGACAAGATAAAATTAAAATAAAATAGAAATTTAAACTAAATTTTTTAGAAAATTTTTGGATTAAAAACTTAACATATTAATAAAACAAAAAAAGTATTTGATTAAACATAAATAAGGATCATTAATAGAAAAAAATCTTTAATAATTTTATCGGATTTTTTCCCAGTTTTGATTTCACAGAAACGAAAGCCTAATTAAGTCTGTTCCTATGCGTAAAATACTTTAAAAAAATATGTCTAAAAATATTTTGGGGGTTTTAAAAAATTTTTTCCCCCATTTGTAAATTATATCAAAATTTAAAAAAAGTTGCAAAAAAAACCACAAAAAGGGGAAAAAGTATCAATTAAACACTTTAAAAATGTTTTTTAAAACTTCCAACAATCTCTTTTTACATGTTTTTAAAGGTAACGTTAGTTGGTTTATAGTCAAGTTTTTTTTTTTAATTTCTAAAATCGTCACATATATTTTTTTGCAAGTCTACACAGTTTTTTAAATTATATTTTTATTTTTGAATAACACACGAAAATTACATAACTAACCACAAGTAACTGTGTGTTGTTTACGATAAAATGTACTGCAGTATTATAAACTTGACGCTTTATTGCTGGTTCTGTTATTATGCTATTGGTGCTTCTGTTTGTCAATTGATCATTATCACTGACAAGTTTTTTATCTTGGTTAAGGTTTGCTAAAATCTTTAAAAAACTAAAAAAAAAAACCCCCCAAAAATTTTTTGGGGGTTAAAAAAATGTTTTTAACCCAATAAGCAGATAAAACTTCCCCCGCTCAAAAAACAAAATTTTTGTTTTTTTGGGATGCAATCCGGTTTTGCCTACATGAATTGCTGTTTACAATTGGTGGATCCAAGTCTTACCCATGGTTCTTAATTGTCCAATAAAATCAGTTATATTTTTAATAAAGAGTTTTAAATACTTTTTTAAAAATTTTTATACTAAGGGTTTTTTACCAGCCTTTAAAAACCCACAGATCCATTTTTGGGTTTAAATTTTTTAATATTTGATTCTCTATATCCAGAACCTTTATTTAAAATGGCATCGGAAAGTTCATGTACTTTCACGCGCCATCTGTTGTCTAATACCATATTATAATATATATTTTTTTAAAGTTATCTCTGAAGTTGTACATTTACTTTTTTTTATTAAAACGTATCGAGAAAAAAGAAACGCTTTCAAAAACAAACCAATAACTAAGGTATCCTATTAAGAAAATTATAATTTGATGCCCTATATCGTTTATTTTAATAAAAATCATGTTTTAAAAATTTTTTTTTTTTCTAGAGCCCGTCAGAGAAAAACGGGAAACCTAAAAAATTTTCAGAACACCTCCGATTCGATAAATTTTTGGGGTTTAGGTTGTCTGCCCAAAATTAAAAAATTTCCCCCAAAAGCCGTTGGTTTTTTTATTTTGAAGGGAAAACCCCCCCATTAGAAAAAAAAAAAATTTTAAATAGATAAACCAAAAAAATTTAAATTTCAATTATTTAAAAACGTGTTTAGTAAAGGTCACTCCATTTAATTAGGGGTATAAACGCCAGTAACTATTTATTTTTAGCGATGAAAACCACCCCCGATAGGGGAAATATAAAAAAAATTAGTTAAAGCCCCCAAAATGTTTGGGGGTTTTTTTTTTAAAAGTTAAAAATATTTTTTTTAGCTAGAACCCCCCCCGTTAAAAAATATATATATATATATATATATATATATATATATATATATATATATATATATATATATATATATATATACGTGTATAAATATGAATAAATTTTTTTAAAATATTTTATATTTATGGAAATATTTATACATATATTTTTTGTAAAACAAAAATTCCTTTTTTTTGAACTATAAACAGTTTTATTAACCATCAAAAAAAGGAATTTTCGAAAAAAAAACCGTTTAATGGTTTTTTTTTAACTTTTTAATTTTGAGTTTGAAAATTTTTCCAAAAAAAAATTTAAAAAAAATTTTTCAAGACCCCAAAAAAATGTAGGGTTTTTTTTTTGTTCATCTTATTTTTAAAAAAAAGGGAAAAGGGTTTAAAAAATTTGAAAACTAATCAACCACTAGCCACAAATTTTAAAAATTTTTCTCCCCCCCAAATTTTTTTCTTACGAAAAAAAGACCTTTTTAAAAAAAAAATTTTTAGTGAAAAAAGCAAATTTCTATATTTTGTAATTTTTTCATATTCCTTATAATTCAAAACTTTTTTTGAAAAAAACTTTTTTTTGAAATTTCAAAATTTTTTTTTTACTTTTAAATTTTATAGTTTTAAATTAAGGCTTGTTCATCTTCAAACCACGGAATTTTCTAATGGTATATGAAGGGGAAAAAAAATTTTTGAAGGGCCCAAAAAAAATTTTTTTTAAATTTGGGGGGTTTTGAAGGGGTTGTTTTTTTCCCTTTTTCAAAAAACTCGGGGCCCTCTTATTTTGTTTTTAACTCGGTTAGTTTTTTTTTTGGGGGCCTTTTAAAAAAAAAAAGGTCTTTTTTAAAAAAATATCAAAAAATTTTTTTAGTTTTTATCAAAAAAACCATCATTTTATTATTTAAATTTTAAAATTGAAAGTTTCTTTTTACCTGAAAAGCAAAAGTTGGCTTTTTAAAAAGTTTTTTTTCCAGTTAATAATAGGTTTAGAAGCAACCATAAATAAAATAATTTCTTTGTTTTTTTATTGGCTACAACTTTGTTTATTATGGTCTTAGCGATAAAGCTCAAACCCTTTTTTAGATAGGAAAAACCGTTCAAAAATAGGGAAAAAAAATCGTTTTTCGGGCAACTAACTAAAAAAGTATTAGCTGTGGGAAAAAAGTTTATAAAAAATGATTTAAAATTAGTAGAACTATCGAGTTCTATAGTTTTTTTAACCCAATTTTTAAACCTTAGAAAAGGGGGTGGTTTTCACCCCTCAAAAATTTAACCAACGGCTTTGGGGAAGACTTTGAAGTAGGGGGTATGGACTACTTACTTTTAAAATTTTTTATAATTTTAGGAAGTGTTCTATAGAATTTCTAGCCAAAAGGGGGCTGTACGGCCCATAGGGAAAAATATTAAAGATGGCTATTTCTTTTTTTTTTTAAAAACAAAAAAGAAAAAATATGGCTCTTTCAATTTTTGTTGGATGACCCTGTACGTAAAAAAGATCCAGAAAAAGTAAGATGGGAAAAATTTTGTCATAAATAAACACTAATATGCAAAAAAATTTACTTTCGAAAAAAGTTTTTTTTCATTTTTTTAAAAAATCAACCACCTTTTTTTTTCAAACCATACTTTTAAAAAACCCGTTTATTTGGAAAAGGGGCCCTTAATATAATTTTTGGTTATATAAAATTAATTTGTCTTTTTTGGAAAAAAAAGAAAAAAAATCAAAAAAATTATCTTTTTTTTCAAAACAACTTAAGTAATAAAAAAAAATCTATGTTTGGTGTACGGGGAAACTATTAAAAAAAAAGTTAATAGCTCAAAAATTTTTTTTTTTACGATTTTTTTTTTTAACCCATTTTTTAAAAATTTTAAAAAAATGGTTTAAAAAAATAAATTTTTAACGGGAACTATCCGTATAATTTGACCTCTTTAATTCTTGATAAAAATAAAAACGTAAATTTTTTTTTATTTTAACTTTTTTAAAAAAGGGGAAAAATCTCAAAAAAGATGGAAAATTTTTTTTGAATTTTGTAAAACTATTTGAAAAAAAAAGGGTTAAAGGGGGGCCCCGGGGGGGGCTGGGGTTTCCTCCCCAAAAAAAAAAAAACCAAAAAAATTGGGGTTTTTTTTTAATTTTATACTGCACAAAATTTTTAAGTTCGGGCAGCCCGTCAGACCGTTAAATTATTCATTCCTTTTTTATCTCGGATAGACTTTTTAAAAATTTTTTTTGAAATCCCCAACAAAGGGGGGCATTAAAAATGACAAAGCCGGGCTTGTTTTAAAAACTCCAGTAAACATTTAAACCCCAAAAAAATTTTTATTTCATTTTCAATATTAGGGGGTTTAAAAAGGGTTTTTTGTTATTAGTTTTTTAAACCCCAAAAATTTATTTAAAAAAAAAAAGGGGGCCCAAAGCCAATTAAACATTGTGCAAAAAGAGGGGAATTTAAAAAAAAAATAAAAATTTTTTTTCCGACAATTTAAATACAAAAGGGGGCCCAAATAAAGGGATACGAGCAACAGCAAATTTTTTAGGTTTAAAAAAATGCATTAAAAAAAAAACCCCTTTCCCCAAAATTAATAATAACTAAAAATACAGGGTAGAAACTTTAAATTTTTTTTTGTTTTTTTGTAAAATTTTTTAATTTAAAAAGGGCATAGTTTTACAAAAAAATTTGGGGGCTTAAAAAAATTTTTTAGGGGAGAAATTAAACGTCCATTTTTTGTTTAGTAAAGGGGGGCCAACCTACCTGGCTTGTTTTATATGGCCTATTTTTTTGAGGTTTTTGATATTGACCTGTTTATTTAAAAAAAAAATTATTTAAGGGGGGCTAGAAGCAATTTTTTGAGATAAACACACCAAGGGCCCCGCAATTTTCCTTATGGAAAAAAAAGGGTTTTCAATTTTTTTCAAACTTTGCAAAAATAATATATATATAATAGTTTTCAACACCTTTTTTTGGATCCACGGGCCAAAAACCCCAAAAAGGGGGCCAAATCCCCAAAATTAAGGGGTTTTTTTGGGGTTGGGGGGTTTTTGGGTTTTTTGCCCGTAAAATTAAAGGGAACTTTTATTTTTAAAAAATGTCAAATCTAAGAAAAAAATTTTCCCCTCTAAAACCCCGTGGGTAGGGGTCTGGCCTCTAAAAACATTAAAAATATGGCAAAAAAATTTCTTGCCTTAAAAACCCCTTTTAAATTTTCCCTTTTTTTGTACCCTTTTTTTTTGTTAAGAAAAATTTTTTAAAAAAGAAAACAAAAATTTAAAAAAATTTAACCCCGTATCTTAGTTATTATCAAAATTTGGGTGGCAAAACCCTTAATTGAATTTTTTCAGCCAAAAGGGGGGTTGCTGTTGCTCTGGCCCATTACTTTACCCTTTTACAGGGGGGGTAAAAAAAACAAGAAAAATCCTTTTTTAGTATTTTTTTAATTCTATTTTTTGATGGGGAAAACCCCTTTAGATTTATTCCCCAAATTTTTGGCAATTCCACCCCAAACAAATGAAAAAAGGGGGGCTTTTCCCCTTTTTTGGGAAAAATTTTTGATGCTTTTATGAAACCCCTTTTTCCAATTTAATTCCTGGTTTTCGAAAAACAAGGGGATTGGGTTTAAAAAAAGGGAAAAAAATCTTTTTAACAACGATCGGGCTATTCACTTAAAATTTAAAAAAAAAAAATTTTTACGACATGATCCCTAACCAACGTTTAAAAAGGTGCTATAAATTAAAATCTAAGAAGAAATGGGCCCAAAAGGGTTTTTAAAAACTTTTCATGGACATCCCCACTACCTTTAAAAAGGTTTTAAAACCAAAAAAAAAAATTTTTTTGTTTTTTTTACATCTGTAATTCGAAATTTTGAATAAAAACGGGTTAGGGAAAATGATAAAGAAATCAAAAAAATTTTTTAAAAAAGGGTTCAACTGCCGCCTTAAGATGGGATGTTGGGGGTTCAAATGCTCCTTCTATATCCAGAAAGAAAATGGTATTCTTTTTTTTAGAGCATATTGGGGTTTTTTTAAAAGTTTCATGGGCGGTTTCTGTGGATTTTCCCCTGGTGTATGCATGTTTTTCTTGTGGGGGCTGTTCGTGGGGCTTTTCCCCCTGATGTCCCCAATCCAGAATTTTTGGGGCTTTGCCCTTTTAATTTTTTTGGGGGAAAACCCCTCCCTTAGTTTAAAGAATATACTATATGAGTTTTTCCCCGGGGGTTTTCAAAAAAAACCCTTTACCCCCCCCTTTCCAATTATTCGCCCAGTCTCCCGGGGGAACACTGGGGCGTCCCGAAACGTTTTTTTTTAAAACTGTGTGTTTTGGATATCTTCTAAAAAGTTTTTAAAAAATATTTTCGGTAATAAATTTGTTCTGGGGATAAAAAGAGAAAAAAAAAGGGTTTATCTTTTTTGTCCCAAAAAGGTTTCATATTAATATAAATCAAAAGATTAGACAATTTTAGTAGTATTCGTAAGAAAATATTTTTGGAAAAGTGCGGGGGTTCACTGAGTTTCAAAATTTGCAATTCCCCCAAACAATGTCAGAACCGTATTAAAGTTTTTTTTTAAAAAGAGGGGGTTTTTTCAAACTTTTTTAGGATTTGCATTTTTTTAAAAGGATTCTATCTGTAGATTTACCCGGTGAGCCTGCTGGGGGAAAAAAATTTTAACTTTTGTTTTATTAAAAACTAGGAAAATAACCCGGGGCCAAATGTATAATTGGGACCATTTTAGAGCATTGTTCTCATTTTCCCCCTTTGGCTTTTTTGTTTTCCCCAGGAAAGGGCCATTCATTTTTTTTGACCCCCCCGGCCTTGGGGAAATCTTTTTTTTTTTATGAATTTTTTTACGGCTTCGTTTTAAAATTTCCAAAAAAAAAAATTTTTCCCCAAAAGCAGTTAGATTTTACTTATTTTTTAAATTTTTCCCGGGGAATTCCCCCCGGTTTTTTCGGGGATAATTAAATGGAAAAAAAAATTTAACCTTTATTTACGTGATTTTTGGGAAAAAAAAAAAAATTTTTAAAATTTTTTATAATCGTAAAATTTTTTAAAAAATTTAAAAAAATTACTGACAACCCCGATCAGAGAAAACGCTTAAATTAATTGGTATCTTTTAAAAAAAAATTGTTTTTTTCCGGGATCGGGGAGACGCCCCGGTGTCTTTGGGAAAAAAAAAATTAAAAGGGGTTTTTTTGCAAGTGACCCAACCCAAAATTTTTATTTTTTGCTATGCCCTGCGGAGGGGTGCGAAAGAAGTTGTTGCATATGCCAAAAAACCCCTTTAAAAAAAGGGATCTCCAAAAAAAAAAAAGATAAAAAAGGACCTTTTTTTTTTTCGTTTTCCCCTTAAATTTTTAAGAAAATTTTTTGGGGGGTTTGGTTGTAAAAAAAAGGATTTTTTGTTTCATCTGTTTTTTTTGGGGTTAAAGATAGTGGGCTAAAAAGGTTTTCTAAAAAAAGCATATTTCCCCTTTTTAAAAAAAAAAAAGAAAAAAGTATCAACATCAGACATCAGTTAGTTTTAAATTTCTAGAAAAAAAAAAATTTTTTTCATGAAAACAGGGCATTTTTTTTAAAAGTTTAAAAAGGGAAAAAAAAAAAAGTTGTGGAAAAAAAATTAAAAAAAAATTTGAAATAATATGTTTTTTTTTGAAAAAAAAAATGGGCTTTAATTTTAAAAAAAATTTTTTGGGTATGTATTTGGTTATTACAATCTTAATTATAATCTATTTTTTTCCCCAAAAAAAAAAACAATACGTTAAATCGTGTGGATGATGTGGGATTTTCTTGTTGCCGTCCCCCTTTGACAAAAAAAAAACCGCCACTGGTTGGGTCAAATTTTTTTAAGGTTTTTCTTGGGCCTCAGGCGGGGAATGGAAACGCCTTTTTTTTTAATTTTTAAAATTTTTTTTTTTTTTTAATTTCCTTAATAAAGCTTTTGATTTAAATTTTAAAAGGGGATGAAGTCTTTAGTTAAAGATATATGCTTGGGGTTTTTTTTTTTTTAAATTTTTTAAAAACCCTTTCATGGAAGCACTTGAAATAGATGAGGGTTATCCGTTTTTATTACCTATAATTTTTTTGTTTAAATAAGGCTTTTAGGTGCCCCACCAATAATATCAAATAAAAAAAAGTCCCAATTTTTTTCAAATCCCCTGCACTTTTTAAAAAACTTTGATGAGTATTTTTTTTGGGAAAAAAAAAAACAAAATAATGGAAAAAAATTTAAAAAAAAAAAAAATTTTAATATTGCTTTTTATATTTTTTTCTTTCAAGTTTTTTTGGGTTTAAAAGGGGAAGGGATTTTCTCCCCCCAAAAAGGAAAAAATTTACGTTTTTTAAAAAAAAAGGTTTAATAAATTTTTTTTTTAAGGTGGGAAATGATACTTTTTCCAAAAATGTTAGGTTTTTTTTTTACAAGAAGGAAAACCAAATAATTTTAAAAAATTTTTTAAATTTTAAAAAATTTTTTTTTTACGAAGGAATTTATACACTAATTATTATTAAACATTTATAGTAAAAATAAATTTGGGCGCGTTTTGCAAATTTTTTGTGACGCGAGTTTCTTTTTTTAGAAAACGTTGATGTTTTTCCCAAAGGTTGTTTCTGGGGAATAGTGAAGGTGGTCCGGTAAAAATTGAGTTTTTGTTTTTAAATATCCCTTTTTAAAATTTGTTGAATTTGGTATCATCCTTCAGCGACGATGGACTTCCCCCCAAGACGTTTGATGTTGGGAAATTTTTTTCCCCGGGGTTTGAAAATGTTTGCAGAAGACCGGCGAAAACTTCCCAGATACTTCTGGGGGGTTTAAGATGGCATTTTTCCGAAGTATTAATGTCGATACATTGTACTGTAAAACTGTGTGTTAATATTCAAAAAATCCCAATGTGGTGTTGTCGGCTTTCTTTAAAATGGATATTTTTTATAGATTCAAAAATTTTCCTTGGATCTCCAGAAATGACAAGCTTCTAGACCGTTTTCTGGAGAGATTTTTGTCTGGGGCGGGATCATTACAAAAATTTTTTGGTCTTCA
>JAHBCN010014126.1:0-23241 GCA_019359885.1 Listronotus oregonensis
ACAAAAAGAACGCGATAAGCAGTTACGAATGACATGAACACAACATTCTCAGGGTTAAAGTTCGATATTTAGTCTGGTTTTGTGGCCTTTCAATAGTTACAAAATATTTTCCAATGGTCAAATTAATTTCGTTGGTAATTTCTCTCATCATAATGATATTCTATGTATTATTTAAGAGTTAATAAAGTAGGCTGGTATTACTGATATTAGACTTAATAGCACAGTATCACTTCCAAGTTGACTCTCGATTAATTCTGACGTTATTTAACTAATCCCCATTATTTGGTAAAAAAGCTTAAAACGGAAAATTATTTAAATGACAATTCTAAAAAGAACTTATGGTTATGGTTACATGAATTTATATTGAATTGAAAAAGGTTCAAAAATATACCTTAATATAAATGGTACAAAATCTGACCATTACATGTTTTTTGTTAAAATTAAAGGTATGTTATATGTTAACATTAACCTACCTAAAAAAAAATAAATAACAAAAAATAGTATAAACTACCAAGCGATTGGTTGCAGCAAGAATTAAAATTTGATGATAAAATTACCTTTACTGGTACAAACCTAAACCACATACTAAATCATCTGTTAGGCTTGTAATTAAATACCCTATTTTGTAAGTTTTCTATATAAAAAATTATTGTTATTATAGGTTGAGTCTAGTTAGTAGAAAATATTTGTTTTATAATAGTGCATCATTGTTATTTTATGTTAAGTTTAAGTTTAGTAGCAAAATAAATGTTTTAAAATACTGCGATGTTTTATCTTATTTCTAAGTTACGTGGTTCTTCAGATATCACAGATCACAGGTAGCAGTTGACAGTTGACATTAGACTTTGACAGATAGTAAATGCCACGCCCTAAATATGACGGAGCACACGTTTCAAATTGCTTGTGCTATGCACTAGTTTTGAGACACCTGTAGATCTAAAGCATGCTAGACTACCGCTAAAGCTTTTGCATGACGGGTCGCCTAGGGTTGTCTAGTTACTTTTATCACAAAAACTATTTTAAAATTTTTTTCCAATAAGCCACAATGTTTTTCTCTATTCCGATTGTTTTAATTAGATGGCCAAAAGCAGTGCAAAAATACATTTTATACCAGTTTATTTCTTTTAGAAATGTATTACTTATGTTTTTTAAAAATACCTACCCACCAACTCACAAATAATATAAATTATTATGTCACGTGCAACATTGTGTATTTCGGGTAAGAGAATAGACCCTTAAACGTATATAAAATTTGACCTTTTTTTAAATATTTTTTCCATGTCCAGGAAGGGTCTTCCACAACCCTTAGCATTCTTGATTTTTTTAAAAAAAAAGCCATTTGCATTATTTATGATCCTATTTTTACAAGATTTTTTCCCTTCTGTTGCCCACCCGGGAGCTGTAGGGCATCTGTCGCTTTTTTAATGGGTATTTACATTACTTCTGCTTCTAGGAATTATCCAATATTAGTTTCATTAGAGCAATATATATGCTACTCGTATGCATTCCTTTACGGTACATCTGGAGAAGCCCAAAACCCTTCTATTTTGTTTGTTCTTTCATCCAGAGTGTCAGGCCGTCAAACTTGAAAAGGTATTTTTTTTCCCTACAGACCTCCACATCTTTAAGTCACAATTTAAATGCCGTCGGGGACTGTCCCTATTTAAAAAAAATGCCAAAATTTTTTAAAAACCCATTGGAGGTTATTGGTGTTACTTTTGTACAGCCTAAAAACGGGATAAAATTTTTTTTTTTAAAATCCAAAGACAAAAAAAATTTTTTGAAAAAAATTTTTTATTACATGTCAGTAAACTACCATTCTGACAGGGCTATCAGAACTATATGGAATTAGGTTTGGTTTCTACTCCTTATTAAAAGAGTAATATAAATTCTTATTTTATTTTGTCAAAAAAACAATTTTAACAAAAGGGAGTAAAACGTAACAAAGTGAATATTTTATGACAAAATCTCCTTTGAAAAATCCTAAAACGACTGTTATTCTGCTTACTAAATTCAAGGTAATAAAAATATGCATACAAGGATGATATTGCTGAAAACCCCCGACTCGGAAAAACCGAGATGAAAGGGGGGTGAAATAATGCGTAAAATATCCCTAAAACCATCAATAAAACCCGGACTGAACTCATGAGAGAGCTGTTGGAATTGAGACATTCGGATTTCTTAATAACGCCAATTCATATCTACGGACCCTCGAATCCCTCTCTTGGCTGCTCCGACATATTTTTTTTCAAAAAACGTTCCGGTGCCGAGTTTTTTGCCGACACAGCAAAATGAAGGCGATCCATAGGGTTTGCAACTTGCAGTGGCGGACCTTTATCTGCAACAAAAATGGGATAACACCCTGTGCACTGAAAAATTGGTTTTAATCATTAATGAAGGTTTATTTAATTTTTTTATTTATTATATATATATATATATATATATATATATATATATATATATATATATATATATATATATTATAAAAATAAAAAAACTTTTTTTTTTCTGAAATAAGTTTATGTTGCTGAATTTCGAAAGTTATTTTCCAACTTCTTTTAGCATTGTAGCAAAAAGAGCGTTCATTTTAACAAAAAAATAAAAAAACATTTTATTGCATTTATACTAAATAGAATTTGTTTTATTTAAAATAATGTTGTTATATGATTTTAAATAAAAATCAACAGATAAATCAAACAAACCATGGCAATTGTCAAACAAGGATAATTTAATATCAAACAAAAAATATTGATATTAAAAAAAAAACTGTTTTTGCCTATGCACCAACCCCCCAATGTAAACATACTAAACGAGGCTTTAGTTTTTTTTTTTTAAATTTTAAAGACCGACGGGGGTCACATGATAAAGGGAAAAAACACAGCAATTTATCTGTCTGGGCAAACCTAGCTTTTTACAGCCACACAAACCCATCAAGATTCTTCATTTAGTCTTGTAGGCATTCCTCATGCGAATAACCTAAATTTGCACAAATACGCTATATCAATAGTCTTAAAAAAGCTCAGACCTTTTTTTAAACCAGAAAGTATTTCTTACCTCCTAATGTCCATACTCTGGAGGCTTATACTTCAGTCTGAACTAAGAATTGTTGCGTTTGACAAATGTTCATGCACATAATTCTCTATTACCCATTTTGTTTCACATTCTCGTGTGTCAAGCGAGTCCTAATTTCGAGTTCGAAATTTTGTCGAATGACAAGACTTGGCAACATTGTACATGTGGATATGGAACATATAGAATTACAATCTCTTTAATGTAGGATCACAATCGTTTACAGGTGATTTTGTGAAATTACGTTTTTTAAAACAAGTGTTTCTTAAATGGAATTCGAAGTCAAATGAACGACAAAAATCTTATAAAAAAATACAATATTGTAAAAGTGCCCAAAAAGACGAACTAGAAGAACTAGTCATAGCCCATAAAAATCTCGATAATGGCTTTTTAATTAATTATCGGACATATTAAAAGAATCACCAATAATACACCAGTTTTGATAAATTTTCTGATCTGATCTGAATGTTCAGAGGGTGGTAATATACCACTGCACCTAGACCTCAGTAGGACCTTTGTGCTTCCTCTTGTGGGCAGGAGATTTACTGCGTCGTCCAACCTATTGATAGTTGACGACGTCTTATTGGACTCTCCTAACTTTGGCCAGTAATGGCCAGTTCGTGCCAGCATGGAGTTCCGTTCAATGTGAGGGCGAGACAATCGCAAAGAATGTGTTCCACTTTCCCCTTTTTTTTGTTCACAGCCTCTACATAATTCTGTCCGTTAGACCCATTTTAAATAGGTGTCCTCGTAGCCCGCAGTGGTCAGTTAGAACCCCGGTAGTGTTCTGGACTTTTGGACATCATAAGTTTTTGCTATTGACTTGTCTGGATAGCTCAGCATTATTTTTGCCAAGTTGCAGTTCGTAGTAATATCCTATTTTTCTTTAAACAATCGATGGGAGTATTCTTTAATGATGTCTTTAATCGATGTTGCTGTCACTCCAGTTGGGGACGGGACCAACTAGATTGTTCCGCAGCCGCCATTCAGCGCAGCGGTTCAGCGTTCAGCGTATGATTACCTTTAGATATGTCATGTCCCTTAATCATTGGTTGACCATTATTAGAAGATGTTAGTCAGGCCTGATGACATTCTAGTACAAGTCCCGGTATATGGTCTATTCAGGGCTAGTAATGCTTGCCTACTGTCTGTATAAATACAGATCGTATGGTTGGCCATGTTGCGGCTTCTAATTTCATAAGCCGCTAATTGTTAAATTTTAATTACTACCAATATTTTAATCCCTTTCTGTCTAAATTCCTTTGCCGTTTATTTGATTTTTTTTTTATTTGCTATAATTTTTTTTAATCAAATAATTTTTTCTTGATCCACATAAGTTCATGTTGTTGGATTTTAAAAGTCATTTACCTAAGTTATTTTAGCATTGTATTAATTAAAAAGCTTTCGTTTTAATAAATGTAAATAAAACATTCTGTTGCATTTAAAGTGAACAAAATTTGTTTGATTAAAAACAATTAAAGAATAAAAATAAAATAATTAATATCATATAATTTTTATTGAAGATAAACAGTTGGATCAAACAAATCATGGCAATTGTCAAACACTGAGGATTTTATATCAAACAAAAAACATTAATACTAAAAAAATATTTGTTTATACGCCTTGCATCATCTTCTTCAATGTAAACATACTAAACGAGTTCAGGACGGCTTCAGTTTTTTTTTCTTATTTTGTGTGCGTTTGTGTTTGAGCATTTTCCATGGAGGATTTTTCGGAAAATAATAACCTTGGCCATTTTTTAGGGTGGATTAAATATATTTTTTAAAGTATCTTAAAACGATTTTAAATAGCGGTACTTATAATTTTTAAAATTATATTCCTTATAAAAGAGTGTCAAAAATGTCTATCTAACCCTTAATCAATATCGATTCGAGTACTAAACAAACATTTCCAAATGATAAAAGAAGCAGCATGAAACTTTGACAAAAAAATGGCAATTTTTTTTGTGAAGTCAAAATAGTTTAAATAAAATTGTTCTTTACACACAGTTTTTTTAGAAGACAGTATTAACACAAAATAATATTGTGTTTCTTTTAATTAAAGAATTTTGATTTAACAAAATTAAAACGTTAAATAGATTATATTTTTATTTGTTTTAAATGTATAACGATCCCTTTTAAATAAGTAATGTATGAAACAAATATTTATTTAAATGAATTATAAACAGAGAGGTATAAACAATAAATCAATATTTGTTTGTTTAAATTAATCATCACAACTATTTTAAATATATTATTTGTAAATTTATTTAAACAAATATTTGTTTAAATAAATTCCATTTTTTATATTTTAAATAAACTCTATTTTTAGTGCGTGCATATGTCCTAGGAAAAAAACACTTTTTTATAGGTTACCCTTATTTTTATGTTTGCATACCTCCAAAGAAAAAACTTCATTTTTAGAGTGGCTCTACATTGGCCCGCGAATCGTGGCTGCGAACTTTGGCCAAGATCCGCATCAGATCTCGACGCGAAGAAAATGGTTTATCCATAATCACAATGTTTACGGTTACGTTAATTGTTTTCCTTTGTCACAGCCCCAAAAACCGACATCGAATGGAGAACGTCGCGAAGCGCGAACGCCAAGCCGCGAAACAATCTAGACCCGTGTTTAATGACTTTTACGGGTTTTTGCACTGCGAGTGTAGTGCCGTCTTTATACCACTCTTGCGTTCGTTCGTCTGTCCAAATTTTTTTCCTAAAAGCGATCTGAAAAATCAGCAGATTTTAATTTTCATGATTATATTTTTGAATTCAATGTTTTCCACGTACAAATATTAATTAAGACTTGTATTGCCACTTTAGTTCTCTTATAAACAATAAAAAATAACCAAAAAATATTTCAAATTATGTTAAGCTCATAAAGAATTTAACATTTTTAAATAAAAATATAAGCATATTAGTGCCGACAACTTAAACAAAACTGTATGTTGATTTAGTTAAGGAAATAAAGCAGAGACTACAAAATAAAAGTAAAATAATTGCATAGGTATAACAAAATTTGTTTTTTAATTCTGTAAATTATGTTTTAAACGTTATTTTTTAAAATTTAAATTAATGGTAAAATAAAAACACTTTATTATATTTTAAACCCAAATTTAAATACGATTGCATATTATTAGGTTGGTATTATTTAAAACCCTAAAAATGTTTTGCATCAAGACAAAATTGTCCGTAAGCGTTAATTTTATTACTATTTATACAAAATTAGGAACGCAAAAGTGTTTTCTCTTCAAAAAAAGAAAATTTAAATGAAATTTTGTTCTTTAGTTTTAGGTTTATTGTAAAATAACCCTTTTGTTTTTTTCTTGGATCAAAAAAAGAGTTAAAAGTAATTGTTTGGTATAAAAATATTTTTTTAAGCTCTGCTTGCTGGCCAGGACAGGAACTCTTGTCTTGTCGGGCAAATTTTTGTCTTATCTTGTAAAAAATTCAAGAAATAAAACACTTTTTTTCTTGACGGGCTATTGACAACTTTTTTCTTGTCTTGATTTAAACAATTTCAAGACTGAAGACAAAATTATTTCCTGAGGTAAAATGAAGAAAAAAGCAATTTAAAATAATAATAATTTATTTTTATTATTTTACAACGGCTATTATAAAAAAAAGGGAAACCAATAGTTAAATAAGGCTAACAATTCTCCTTTTTTATTCCTAAGTCAACGTATTTAGGGTGATTTAAATTCTATTCTCACCATTTGCATCTTTAAAACTATAAGAGACACGAGGTTGCCAAACTGAAACAAGGTCGAGAAAGAACATGGCACTAATCACATGTATACTTTTCAACAGGATTTTTTAGTTTTAAAAATATGTTATTTTTTGAGATAAAAAAACAATCTTTAAAGAAAAAAGTATGTCTAGCTACACAGGGTGTACCAGACCAAAAGATTACATGCAAAAAATTCTAAAAGTTGCTACTTTTTCTAATTTTTCGATGCGTTATTTCTTAGGGCGAGGTTAGCAACATTTAAATTAAATACCCTATAAAAAAGTGTAGTTCTTTTTTATCCTGTATAGTAAGAAAAAATGTTTTTTGCAGGTTGCTTGTGTCGGTCTTAGGAATAACATACCATAAATTTATATATTGCTAGCATCTTTTTACTTAAAAGTTTTAGATTTATGCTTCGGGCACACCTTGTATAGTAAGGAGAAAATGTTATCTTTAAACTTGTGCAAAGAAATATTACCATATACAACAATGAAAAAATCTATCGGTGTGGAAGATACACTTAAGTAGTAAAATGTCATTTGGCAATGGATAGAATCTCGCAGAGAACATTAAAAAGTTCTAATAACTTTTAACAGTTTTATACAGCACTATTTTTGGATATTTTAAAAAACCAAAGGCATATTTTAAAGAAATTTTTAATGCTGCTCTCAAAAATAATTTTAATTTAAGATGATACAATGTTTCATTTTTTAACATACAAATACCAGCATAAACTAATTTTTTAAATATGGATTTTGGTTTTTTGTTCCATTTTTTTAAAAGCTCTTGACGTCCCAATAAGCAATGATGTGCTACACCTTATAGTTAAAATGCAAATTAAGGGTTTCAATAACACTAGAATCTTGGACTTCCATTGTCTTTATTTGTTAATTGTTACCGTTTGGTTAGTGAGGTATCTCCAACCGTTTTTAAGTATAACTAAAACTATTCTTCCCATCCCTTGTTCATGAACTTGATCGACATTCGAAATATCCATCTAGGTTTGCTAAATAAATTTTGTTGTTTGCAATTATTACAACTTCTTTAAATTTTCTTTTCTTCCCGTGGGTTTCTTTATGAATGGTTTTTGTTTCCGACCATTGTATGCGGTGTTGTTTTGGCCAAGCGTGTTCCGCAATCCCGGACTTCGACGTTTCACCTCGTTCCGTATGTTTTTTGTGTTCTTTAACTCTAACTTCGAGTGGTCTTCTGGTTTCTCCGATGTATACCTCACCACATTCACAGGGAATTTGGTAGATACAGTCATTATTTAAAACATTGTTGTCTGGTCTCGTCTTACTGAGAATACTTCTTAGAGTAGTTTGGGATTTAAATGCCGTTTTAATATTATACTTATTTGCGATTCTGCGAATCTTTTCGAAGTTCCTTTAATATGGAATTGTCATAAATATTTGGACACGTGGAGTCTCGTTCAAGTTAGGTTCTTGTCTAATTTTGATATTTTTTTATTGTTTTCTTTATTAGTCTCTCACTGTGTCCGTTCTGATTAAGATCTAGTTATGTTATCTATTTCCTCTTGCAGGGATTCCCTACTGTCACATAAGGTTACCCACTACCTAGAAAAATTATTGTACAATAATATCCACCTGTATTTATTTTAAAATAGTATAAAATATTTGGGCAGCAGCCGAGGCTATCATGGAAAATTACTGTTTTAATATTTATTTATTTTTTATTTAAATATAATTTGTGCATTTTTTATAAAGCGGTAGAACATGATTTCTAAGTAAAGGCTTATTTTATAAAAATTGCTGGCCCACTTTAAATGCAAGGACCTAGATCACGTAAACTATTTATCCTTGAAATTCTCCGTAGTACACATACAATTTTTAGTTAAAAATGGGCCAGCATGTATGTGTTAAAAAATAAAAATGGTTTAATTCTGTAAATTTATTCAACCAGACATAAAAAAAAAATTTGAAAAAATCAAGAAGGTACTGAATTTAGCTAGAATGTTTTTTTTTTTAATAGAAATAATTTTCTATTTTGTGTTTTAAAATTAAATTAAAGATTCTAGAGAAACTTGGTCCAATATTTTAAGTCTGTTACTGCTATTAGATCTATATAGTAGCATTAATGAAGCATTTTAGGTGGAAGTCCTCAAGAACAGCTTCGATTTTGATATTTTTTTTTAAAATTTTGTTTTTGGGTGCAAACAAATATTTATATTAAACAATATTTATGATATTGCAATAGAATTTTTATTTTCGCCGTAAATTTTAAAATATTAATTTTACACAAAAAAAATTTTTTGAAGATAATTAAATTTTCTACAAAAATAGTTTTATAATTATTTGACGTATTTTTCATAGTTTCTAAGATATCATAAACTTTAATTTCCGTGAGTAGAAATATTACTGTCAAATCCAGAAATGGACAATGAAGTTTCTAATCCCTTCCGAAGAATGGGTTTGGCAAAACGACGATTATTTAAAACCAGTAAAAATGTCGCAACCAGCAGCTCCTAAAAACGTCCCAAAAATTTTTTTTCTGCAAAACGGGATGGTGTTCAGCATGTGGCTGCAGAAAAAGTATCCTTTATTGCTCAGGGCTTGCATTGTTTGCAGTTTAAGTGGCTGCGGTAACCACCCACCACTTAAAGAAGATAAAATTTTCGATACGCAAAATATAAATGAAAATTGAATTTCCTATTGTGTGGCTATGTAAGTAAAGCAAAACATTAATAACATTAAAAAATATATTTCAAAAATTCTAATAAATAACTCCTCATAAAATTTTGTTAATTTAAATTTTATCAAATTTTCTTGAATATCAAATATAGAAGTTAGAGTAAAATTTCTGCTCTCAGAAATTAAAGTTTTCTATATCTTGAAAACTACAAAAAATACAAAAAGTTAAAATGAAACTATTTTTGTAGGAAATTTACTTATCTAAAAAAAAGATCCTGTGTAAAAAATTACGAAAATTAATATTTAAAAATTACACACAAAAAATCCACTATAATTTTATAAATATTGTTTAAACATTTTTTTTGCCTCCTTCATAAGGTTTTTGATTTTGAATAATATAAAAAAACAAAATTAGTTAAAAAAATCGGAGCTGTTCTTGAAGACTTCCAAATGTTGGCTGTTTTATGTATTTATTGACGCTACTATTAAGTTGTTTGAACTATTGATGCATTCACAAATAATATTTTGGGGTTAAATAGGTAAACTTCCATTATTAGATAGAAGAACCAACAATGCATTTTGAAAAGATCACTGTAATCAGCAGTATAAGTTTTTACTGTATTGTTGATTTGTTTAAAGCCGTGAGCTATTACCACTGAAAAATAGATATAGTAGAAAAATGGCAATACATGCCAAAAAGAGAGATGACCAATCACAAAAGAAATTGGTAATTGAAGATTGTCTTGGCTATCTTGAGGATATATTTCTTGAACTAACTGCATACTATACAGTATGAAAAGTAAAAGAAACTGCTAATCGGCATATTATAATATGGATTAAAGCTCGAACAAAGGTTCCCGCTAATGTAAATGCGCTTTTGGGTTCAGTAAAAAGGGGCTAACGGTATATTGCCCAAAAACAATTCCGTATTGAAAACAAGGAGAATATATAAAACTGAAACTCAACGCTTGTATTTTAGGTTAAACGGATCAGAACTAAGCGCGGTTTTTGGGGGAAAAACTGCAACCGATTTTCCGAGGACGTCAGAGGACGGAAATAATAGAAACCTCCATTATTAAAACAATAATTTGACTTTTTACTTTTATGGGCCTCAAAGTTTTAAAGATTGTTTTTTCGTTACCACGTGGTTGTCTTTAAAATTTCTGTTGCTCGGCTCCCCTTCCAAGACAGATATCTCTATATAATAAAAAATAATTTTTTGTTTTGTCCTGCAGAGTGCTGTTTTAAACAAAAAAGCGCTTTTAAAACATCAAATCCCGCATTTAGGTAAACGTAATATGCAAAATGGCCAAAAACTCTGGGTAATGGCTATCTAGGATAATAATAAATTACCTATTGGTAATGATAAATTTTCGGGGTTTATCAGAAGTTCATTATTTTAGCAAAATAGTTTTAATGGCTTTATACATGTTTAGTGTGCTCCAAACTAAGCTCACAGGCATAACCATAGCTGCAACAGAAATAATCAGTAGAAACCTTACTAATAAAGTCGTGTATCCATACAGATTGCAGACAGACACTACTAGCCCTGAGGAGACCACGCTATACCTCGGTTCTGGTACTAGAATGTCACCGTGCCCTTGCGGATGCATCCAGCAGGAATGTGGTCACCCCGCTGGACAGACACGTTCACTCAAAGACAACTAACTGCATTGCGACTCGTTGGCTAGGATGGCATTTGGCCCAAAAATTTTTTGGACCCGAACCTTTTAGGGTCTGACAGGGTTTGCGATGAAGGACCTAATCGAGACACTCTCATTAGCAGTTTACAAGACAATGGGATGAAACAAAACTGTAACTTTTCAGGAGTTCTGAACTATCCTAACAGAGATACACCCAAACATTATGGCAATGCTTGGGACGAACCTTCGTCTAATTACGGGCGTTCTTACGGGACATTGTCATAAAAAACACCTTTTTTAGAATGGGTATAAACTCTGTATGAGGTTGTGAACGGGAAAACGAGATGGTGGAGCACATCTTTGGGGCTCCCTGCATTCTTGTCAGAAAATCCATGCTGGGCGGGTATTGGCTTTCCTTGGCCGACATTAAAGAAATTCCCCTCAGCGACTTTGTCACCTACTTTAAATCAGTAGGATAAACAGCGTATTTTCAGATTCAGATTCAGAGATATGTTTAGTCTTCAGTCATCCAGTTATTTGCAAGTATTTAGGGATATTTTTTTTTTATTAAAGTTGCGGTACTACTTATGAGCACACAAAATGTTACTTAAAAATATTAACATTAACATGTTTACTAAGGTTTACTCGGCAAAAACATTTGGTTTATTACATGTTACCTACATAAATAAAAAATAATAATTTGTTTATTTTCGTAATTGTAAAATAAAAAAGGGATTTTTATTATTTTTTTGTATTTAAAATTCAATAGAAAATTTAATTACATAATACAGTTAAGGATTTAATGTGAGCATCTTTTTTTGTGTATCCTAAAAATATTGCTCATATAACAGTTGGTTGGGACAAAAACCCGCTAGTGTTTAAATTTTTAGAACACATTGCAACTCTCTTCTTAGGCATTAGTGTTTTCTTTTCAATGACACCTTTAGGTAACGGTAAGAATATGTAGCTAAATTAAACTCTAATAAAAATTACTATTTTAGAAAAACATACACAAGGATAGAAGCGTGCTCTACATGAGTTTCTGTGAATTACAGGAGAGGTAGTTAATTGAATGACGTAGTGGGTTACAGTCGTATGTTGTTTAAATGGTAAAATATTTTTTTTTTTAATAATGGGGTACAAAAAAGATATATATATATATATATATATATATATATATATATATATATATATATATATATATATATATATATATATATATATATATATATATATATATATATATATATATATATATATATATATATATATATATATATATATATATATATATATATATATATATCTATATATATATATATATATATATATATATATAAAATATATATATATATATATATATATATATATATATATATATATATATATATAAAAAAAATTTTAAATTTAGGAATTTTGATGAATAAAGAAACTTTGTATTTCGTGCAAATTTTTATTTAAAAAATTTTGAGAGCGCTTTTAAACCACACAGTGCTAGCTGTTGGAGTCAGAATTTGAGCAAAAAAAAATTAGTTTTAGTAAACATCACATTTTTACATAAAATAAAATAAAAAAAATAAAAAAGTGTTTTACATTTTCCATTATTAAAGGGTGATTTCTTTTAAAAGACCACACAAGTATACCATTTTGTGGAAAAACAAAGGGTCTTTCCACAAAATGGTATACTTGTGTAGTCTTTAAAAAAAACCAAATTCACCCTTTAATAAGGGCAAATGTAACATAAATATTTGTTTGGTTTTATTTTATTTTATTTTATGTAATAATGTGATAGTTTAATAAAATCCTACTACATGTTTTATTTGCTCAAATTGCTACGATACTTACGACGAATGACTGATGATGGTTATACCAAAAGCGCTCTGCTAGGATTGTTTTAAGTAAAAATTTTCACGAAACATAAAGTTTCTTCATTCCCTAAATTCTTACGTGCACACAGCCACAGCCAAGTTTCATTTAAAAATGTTGGCATCCACGGTTCTTAGCATTTATGGGCCAGGCTTTAAAATAACAACAAAATAAAAATATTTTATTGAAAAACCCTGTTTTCAGAAGACTAACTATATCAAATAATTACTAAAGGGAAAAATAATCCGACAGCAATTTGTTATACCTGCTAAAATTTTCCTATTTTTGGAAATTTGAACATATTTGCCCTTTCAGTTTCTAACGGATTGAGCCAGGCAGAGATATAAAAAATTTAGATAGATCACCTTATCATTTTATATTTTAAAGTAAATGTAAGATTATTCTGTCCAAAAATATTATTTTAACTTCACATACCCGTTTTTTTACTTTTAATAAATTAAATAACAATAGGAGTAAATCGAACTTTATCAGCACGTTGTTATAAGAAAAAATATTAGAATTAAAAAATATATACATTTTTAATATTAATAAATAATAATGACTTTTGTGTACGCTACTGTCTGAAATTATAAGAATCGAGCATAGAAAGCAAGTATATGGAGAAACCTTATATTATAGTCTTGTCTTGTTCTTTCTAGAGAAATGAAAAGATTTCAAAGGAGATTTTGATTGCAGGATAATTTGACATGTTGGAAACTTCATAATATTTTTGGGCTATTGAAAATGGAGGCCGCATAAAATTAACGATTTTTTGGCTTGTTTGAATGTGAAATCTAATAAATTACAGAAAAAAAAAATAATTTTTGATCTTGTTCTGTAAAAGCCGGGTTAATTTTATTATATTTGACATGAAGTTCTAGTTATATTTTGAAATGATAGATATTAATCAAATATTTTGATAAGTGAAAAAGCTGCTTATTAATTAAAATTGTATTTTTATTAATTTCTTAAAATTTGCTAATATCTGTGAAAATTTTAAATGCCAAAACCTGTGAAATGATATTTATTTAGTTAGTTAATCTGCAATTTAACTCATATTATAGAAAATACAGGATGTTCGGATTTCAATAAAAAATTTAAGGTACAATTTTACATAAAAACTTCATATTAACATAGGTCCGGAAATGCTTCCAGAAGGAGCTACAGGCCCTTGAAAATGGTGTCATAAAATGGGGTTTTTATTTAATTTATTAGGTTCTACTTAAAATACAAAAATTAACTTCTACGTATAAGTTGAAATGATTGGAAGTCACTTTTTGAAAATATCAGGTGACCCATATTGCAACCAGTGGCGTGGGAACAAAGGGGTGGTTAATTATTTAGGGTCATATTTTTTTGCCGAGTTTATTTTCGCCATCTTTTATAAATTATGTTTCTTTGAACATTTTTACGTTAAAAAGGTTCCCTTGGTATAAAGCCGTATGTGAACGGTTTTTGAGCTAAACGGACTTAAATGCTTAGAATATATTTTTTTTTTTTTTTATTAATAATTTTATTGATAAAAATACCAACAAATCAATAACAAAATAATATACATGGCTGTCCCTAAATTTTTAAATTTCTTTTAATGTTATAATACATTTTATAATAAGTGCTGAAAATGATTTCCGTTCATTTCAATGCATCCTCAAACTCATTTTCTTATGTGTCTTGTAACTTTTCTAAAAATACCAAGTTTATTTCTTATAACTTCACAACAAGCAAACACTTGCTGCTCTAATTATTTAATGCTGCAAACTGATACTTCGTATACTAAAGATTTTAGGTAACCCCATGAAAAATAATCTAATGAATTTAGATCTGGAGAACGAGGTGGCCAAGCTACAGGGCCCCCTCGTCCTACCCGTCGCTCAGGATAACTCATTTAAATGTGCCTTCATATTAAAACTGAAATGTGTTGGAGCCCCGTCTTGCATATAGTATATATCTGCCTTTAAATCATAAGGCACATCATCAAGTGGTCTTGTAGCACATT
Organism: Listronotus oregonensis; assembly: GCA_019359885.1. Taxonomy (NCBI): domain Eukaryota; kingdom Metazoa; phylum Arthropoda; class Insecta; order Coleoptera; family Curculionidae; genus Listronotus; species Listronotus oregonensis. The sequence goes on from JAHBCN010014126.1 coordinate 14,958, forward strand.
TCGTAGAAACTCTAAGTATGATTCACCGTTTAATTTATTTGGTAAACTGTAGGGCTTAATTAAATAGTCCCCAAATATTACCGTCCAGACATTAATGGAAAATTTTTCTTGGTGCCTGGATCTAAAAATCGCATGTGGGTTTTTGTCTGCCCATACGTGGTTATTATGGAAATTGATAATTCGGTTTCTAGTAAATCTGGTCTCATCAGTGACAAATAGTTTACTTATAATGTCGGGATCTCAGTGCCTTTTTCTGTCTTAGCCATCGACAGAATTGCATCCTGGGTTCAAAACCTTCGGGTTTTAAAGCTTGAACTTTTTAAATGTGGTATGGGTAGAGACACTGTTCATGCAAACTTTCTAAAATCGAGCTCTCTGGAATACCTACTTGCGTGGCTAGGTTTTTAATGCTTATACCTGGATTACCAGTAAATGTTCTCTCAAAAACGGGCTTGAGCTTCAAAGATCGGTTTCTGTATCCATCAGACCTGCAGAGTTTTACCAGGATAAACAAAAATGTTAAAAATATGCTCTTGAGGCTTTATACAGGGTGGCCATCCATATTTTGACCCATTTTGATCGCGAATAACTTTTGAACAAATAAAGATATCAAGATGCGGATTTCGCAAATATACTTATATTTCTTTAAAGTTTATTCTCGTATCGTTACCATTTTTATGTGACATTCCTTTAGCTCAAAAACAAAATGGCCGATTTGCCGATATAGGACAACTTTGTTATTTTAAATGGAACACCCTGTATATGTTTCAATATTTTTAAAATTTAATCTTTCCCCTTTAAAAAAATGTAAAACAAGCTATGGTTACCTTAAAAAATAACGCATTTATTGACCTCCAAAGAATTGACTGTATGTCGAATAGGAATATTATTTTAAAAGGATTTTTTGAAAAGTCGCCTGTGGAAACAAAGTTATCTCGTTTCCATAACAGCAACAAGCCTCATTGTCAGCCATTGTTGGTCATTTTTGACAAGTTATTTTAACTAGAAGCGCAAAATGTTCTCGTTAAGCGAAAAAGGAAAATGTGTTATTATGTTTGCCGAAACCAAATCAGTAAAAGAAACCCAGAGAAGATTTAGAAACATGTTTAATAAAACTCCACCCACAAAAAATTCAATTAAAATCTGGTACAGAAAATCCTGGAGTCAGGATCTTTAGCCCGTAAAAAGAAATTAGTAAACAATGAGAATTTGCTAAATAAAACGTTACAAATTCTGGAGATAACTCAGGAAGATCCAACATTGTCAACAAGAAAAATCTCAAGTTCAGTCCATATTCCTAAAACTACAGTACAAGAAATCATAAAAAAGAACTTAAATTAAAGCCATACAAAATTCAAATGTTACAAGAAATAAAAGAAACTGATTTTCCACAAAGGGTGGAATTTTGCCAGAGAATTCAAAATTTAGTAAGGAACAATATACATTTTTTGAATAGACTAATAATGTCAGATGAAGCCACATTTCACCTCAATGGAAATGTAAATAAGCATAACTGCAGGTTTTGGGCAACAAAAAATCCTCGACAATTTAACGAACACGTTAGAGATTTGCCAAAAGTCACAGTCTGGTGTGGTATGTCAAAGCAAAAAATTTATGGGCCATTTTTTTTTCATGAACCAACTGTAACCTCTTGGACTTACGTTGATATGCTGGAAGTATTTTTATCCCCAATTGCAAGAAGAAAAAATCTATTGAATTTCGTCTATTTTAAACAAGATGGGCTACACCACATTATGCTAACATTACCAAGGATTCACTGACCAACGTTTTTGGAAACCGGGGATTGGAAGAGGAGGCCCTATTTCCTGGCCACCTCGTTCACCAGATTTGACTGTTCCAGATTTTTTTCTGTGGGGATATGTGAAAGAGAGGTGTTATAGTCCACTTCCCAAAATTTAGAGCGATTAAAAATTAATATCCGAAACATAATAGAAAATATTCCTGAAGAATTTTTAGTCAATAGTTTTAATAAGTTTTTTTCGAATTTAAATAAGTGGTCGAAGTCGGCGGAAGGCATTTTCAACATTTACAGTAGTTTTTTAAAAAGTAATGTAACCTTTTTAACTTTATTTTGTGAATAACCTAAACCTTTGGCGATCCTTTTTTTGTAACATATGAAGCAAATTTTAATTGTTAAATAATATTGTTGGTCGATATGCATAATTTTTCGAAGGTCAATAAATACGTTGTTTTTTTAGATAACCATAGCTTGTGTTACATTTTTTTAAGGGGAAAGATTAAATTTTGAAAATATAGAAACATATACAGGGTGTTCCATTTAAAATAACATAGTTGTCCTATAATGGAAAATCGGCCATTTTGTTTTTGAGCTAATGGAATGTCACAAAAAATCGGAAGGTACGAGAATTAACTTTAAAGAAATATAAGTGCATCTGCAAAGACCGCATCTTGATACCTTTATTTGTTCCAAAGTTATTCTCTATTAAAATGGGTCAAAATATGGCCGGCCACCCTGTATTATGCAGGGTGATTCACGTTGAGTGTCCTATTAAAATTTCTGGGGAACCAAACAAAAGAACTTTTTAAAATTTGGTGCGCGGACATAAGAGGTAATAAGCTACATTCTAAAACTATTTTGGCAAGTGCAGCGTTGCCAGATCTAACCGAAACCAACGGCAACATTGTAATTTTAAATGGAACACCCGGGTTTTTATTGTATATTTGGATTCTACACAAAATTATAAGTAAGTTTTATTAACATTTTTCTATACCTATATCTTACCGTTTTTAAGAAAATAATTAATCACTATTTTTTTAAAGGAAAATCACCATGTTAAAAAGGTTTAATATTTACGGCCTAACCGAGCTGGATACGATAATTTTTTTATGGGTTAAAATGCATGTATTTAAAAGATCTACATGCTATTATGGAATATACCTACAGGATGTCCCAAAAAATTTGCATTTTTTCCCATATTAAATAATGATTAAATCTCAATTTTTTTAAATACAACATACTGTATTTTATCTCATTTTCAAATAGACCAATATTTTACCTACAAAATATCCATACATGTTTCTATACACATCTGTCGCCGTTTTTTAAATACAAACGAATTTTAATTTTTTCCCTGTTTTTAAATACCATCCACAATAAACCACCGGCTTAATTTACAATTTACCTAGGTAGACTATGAAAGTTTGTATTTCAAATTGCTCTGACAACTATTTGACATATCTTCAGCCTAATTCGCAAATCACATAACTCACATTAGGGTAAAGTTGCAGGGAGAGGCAAAAACAATATAGCATTTTATTTTATGACATTTAAGTCGAAAAAAAAAAACAATAACCTTTTTTTTTATGTTAGTTATGTTAAAAGGAATACCACAGTTTATACCGTACAACGAATCAGTTATTTAACTCTGTTAGTTTGAATGAAACCAGATTTGACTTTTTCATTCTTTCCTCATATTTCGCCCACGCGCTCCATGTGTCAATAATGTTGTGATTAAACCGCAAGCGGTGCTCGACAGGGCTGACGAAATGAATTTAATCAAATTAGTAAATTAAATGATAAGCAGCAACTTGAGTGGAATTGGTAAAAAAGAACCGTAGGAAACGTAATTGAGAATGATCAGTTATTTACACATAATTTGATAGCTGGTAGGCAGGTAGGTTTAAATAGGTGAAAAAATGCATAAAATGAAGTATTTGAAAATTTTTGTTTAAAAACTGGTTTAGCCGCTCATAATAAAACCATTAAAGGCTGGGCTACCTCAAGAGAAATAAATGTTGATGTTGAAGAACATGGACGAATATACATAATTGATTTATTATTCTTGTAGGTAGCCATTTCAATCAATGAAAACATTAAAAATTTGATGTTAAGGACCGAAAAAAATTTGAGTACAGTTTTATTGGTCATACGAAATTTAAAAATAGGCCACTTTCACGTGCCGGGAAAATGAAAAATAATGATTTTTTTTTACCTACCGAGCAAACCGAAGCAAGCCGAGAATGAACATTACAGCAGTATAAGATTTAAAAATGTGAAAGTAACCTATTATCACACATATAGAAGAATCACCATCCAGTAAATAGCTAAATCAAAAACTATCAAAAATATAATTCTTAGGCCTACGTACAACAAGACATAGAGGAAACAAAATTTTACCTTTTACAGAGTTTCAAAGTTACCCGAAGTTTCAAGGAAGAGTTAAATTATTTAAATAACTACCTCAGTAAAATAAAATGAATATATACATTTCTAAAACCACTGGATGGAAATTACTACCAGGGTAACAACCGTCTGTTTTTGACAGACTGAATACTGATTCAGGATCTAGTTTTCGAAAAAAATTAACTTTAAAAATATGACATATCTATTTCCTTGCCACTCTATTTTTGTTTAAATTTAAATGTATGGTTATATTACCTTACATTATAACTAATAGGCCTATAAATGCTGAAGAACATTTAGTTTTTTAATTTTTTTGTTTTTGGGTGAAAGAAATCTCTGTTTAAAAATTTTAAAGTGTAAAATATTCTTGTTTTGGAAACAAAGATGCAAAATAAGTTTTGGGGAAGTTTTTACAAGGAAGTTGGAAAGGCAGTTCAACATTTTTTTCTTATTTTTGTGCCAACATTTGGCAAAATGGCAAAATCTTTAAAATGGCGGACAAATAGACTTTCGCAGGATCCAAAAAACTCAAAGAAAGTTTAATCTGGAGACCTGAGGTTGCCAAAAATTTTGCAGCATTCTGGCATGCTCTAAAATGTTATACAGTGCATCATCAAACAGTTCTTGAGTCTTTTTGAATACGACTGACAAATTTCACAGGAATGTTTTGCTAAACAGTTTGCCTTTATTTTGGGATCATACAATAGGTACCTACTTTAATCCTACTTTATGTAAAAATCCTCACAATGTTTCATCTTTTGGAAAGCTAAAATATCCTAAAGCTGGATTGGCTTTCTAGTAACTTTTGCAACAAAACAACGACACCCATGGTTTTTAACAATGAAACCTGAAAACACTAGTCACCTTTTCACAAATTAATTGTTAAAAAAATTCAACACCCTTAAAAAAATCACTTGAAATCACCGAAAAATAAATAACGCTTCCAACCTCCAAACAATTCAATTCACCAGCTGACCTGACGATCAAAAATAAATAAAAAAACCGATAGACCAGCCCTGACTGGTGCGTTCACTTCCTGATTCAATCAGGTGCGGCATCTGTTCATCTCTCTCTGTTGTGGTAAAACTGGCGTAACAGAAAAAGACAAAACCAGACCGGATTGGTTATTATGAATAAAAGAAGTCGTCCTCATATAAATTGGCAGGTTGAGCATGCCCAGAATATGAGGAAAGTGTTCCTATTGGTTGAATTCTATGGCTTCAAAACAGGTGGAGAGTTAAATAATGATTCGTTGTACGGTATAAACTGTGGTAATACTGTAGTTTAAAACACTTACTTTAAGTAGTGATGCCAAACACAAGCTGCGTTTACTATTTAATTTAATAAAATCTTCAAAAACAAGAGCGCAAAAACGAACCTATGTGATTTGCGTAGTGCTTACAACGCTTATCGGACTTATGTACATTTTAAATTTAAAATAACTCAGTTACAGATTTCTTTACTACTTATCACGAACTTTCAAGCTAAAGGTAATTGTATTTCTAATAGATAGCGCCAAAACCCCAATTTGAGAAAAATTGGACTTATGTGATTTGGAATTAGGTGACGATATAAGGTAAAAAATATTTATTTTGTTTGATTAATAAGGAATAAATGTTTTAAAAAAAAAATTTGTTATATTTGAAAAACGGTGGCAGAGGGGCAGGAAAAAGATGTATGGATATTTTTAGGTAAATTATTGGTCTATTCAAAAATGGGATAAAATACAGTATGTTGTATTTAAAAAAAATGAGTTTTAATCTTTATTTAATATCGGTAAAATGCAATTTTTTGGGACACCCTGTTGGGTATATTGCTATAATAGCATGTAGATCTTTTAAATACATGCATTGTCAAACCCCCCAAAAAAAATTTCTAGTATCCAGTTCGGTTAGGCGCGTAAATATTAAACCTTATTAACATAGGGTTTCCCTTAAAAAAATAGTGATTAATTATTTTCCCAAAAAAGGTAAGATATAGGTATAGGAGGAAGTTACTTAAACTTACTTAGAATTTTATGTAAAATCCGAATATGTAATAAAAAACAGGGTGTTCCATTTAAAATTACAATGTTGCCGTTGGTTTCGGTTAGATCTGGCAACGCTGCACTTGCCAAAATATTTTTAGAATGTAGCTTATTACCTCTTATGACCGTGTACCAAATTTCAAAAAGTTCTTTTTTTTTTTGGTTCCCCAGAACTTTTAATAGGACACTCAACGTGAATCACCCTGTATATAATACGTTGCTTAAAAATTTAAAAAGCAATAAAAAATTATTATATTAATAATACAACATTTATTTAATGTTGTTAAGAAGTTATTATCAACCATAGTGTACCTTACGTAAATTTTTGCAACTTTTTCGTTTTCCGAGAATATTGCATAAAAATTTTAATATTGTTGTAATGTTGTTATGGATGACATTTTTTAAATAAAAAAATCGCAACAAGTAATCAAGACAATACATTTGTAAACATTACATTTTTATAATAAAACGTTTTTATTTTATTCCTGAAATGTTTTACTGGTAAGGGGGGCATTTTCTTAAAGTCCCATTTAGTAAGTTTATTTAATAATATAAAAGTCCCATTAAAATTGAACGTGCTTTTGCTTTACGTTTTTTGCCATTTAAAGCACTTTTTCACTAAATCAAAAAATATCGCCCAGTTTACTGCAAACACGGCCGTATACGATTTCGCGATTAAAATAAAATAACACATAAATTACGTATTATTGCTTTTTGATACCAAAATTTACGGTAAAACAAATTACGCCGCTGTGAAGGTTCAATTTTCTCTTATATTTGCTAGAAACGGTTGTTCAATAGTTCCCACAGTGGCGTCCCTTTGACCTAAGAAAATGCGTTAATTAAAATAATCGTAAACTATGTAAAATACAGGGTGTAGAAAGTATGATGCTTACGATTTTAATAGGCGAAGATAAAGCTCAAAACAAGCCAAAAAAGCCAAAAACAAATGGGTCAAAAGTTCATTGTTTTCGAAATATGGTTTTCAAAATTTAAAAAATTTGGCCTGCTTCATCACTCACGTTGAACATTTTTTCGAGATTTTACATAATTTTATTTTTTTGAAGAAATGTTTATTTACATTTAATTTGTATATTAATAATAATTGATTACCATACACAAAATTAAGCTTAATATCCATTTTTAAAAACACACATTATTACGTTTTAAAACGCATTTTTTTTTTTGTTGAAGAATAGAATGTTCTTTTTTTAAAAAAGAAACGCTGTAATTGTGGATGTGATACGTCTACTTTGCGGTAATGACCCCTACTAGTTCCGGATTTTGTTTCGCGATTTCCAAAAATTTTATTCTCTGGTTCCATAGTTACATATATACCTCCCAGGATTTCTTGGTTGCAGACATCCCGTTTCGAAAACTTTTTGGTAACATTGTGGGAAAACCTTTTTTTGGTAAATTTGAGTTGCTAATTAGCATCAGGGTTTTCCTTGCCGTAAATTATTAACATATCGGCATATGAAAAACATTTTTTTTAAAATTAAAGGCACGAAATAAAAAAAGGACAAAAATATTGCATCGACTAGGGATAACGAAAGTGACTACTGACTTGACAAACTGCCGCGCTTTACTAATTTTTTTCAAATGTTTAATTGGGAAAAAAATTATTATTATTTTGGTTTTGTTTTCTTGACCGTTTGCAATATTAAACTTTATTACTTGTTTTTTGGGGTTTTCCGATCATTTTTTTAAAAACAAATCAAAGTTTAATTGACGTTTCGGTTTATTTAGTTAAACCATCATCAGAATATCTAAAAATATTTTTCTATTATTGTATTTTAAATTTAAAATGATGAATTTTGAAAAATTGATTGTATATAATTTGTAAAGTAAACACTTACCAACTATATTGTAAAAAATTTCAAGCACTAGATAACATTCTACTACATTTTTGTTCGGTGGTTGATATAATACTGAAATTTTTATCTTTTTAAAAACTATGAACCAAACATTTGCATTACCTAGGTTAATTTATACAGAATTGTTTTATTGGGGGGCAAAAATCTGGGTTTTTCCTTTTATTTTTCTATTGCAACAATAAATTGTTGTAATGGAGCTTAACCCCTTTTTGTTTT